>PVLC010007866.1:0-61162 GCA_004027655.1 Graphiurus murinus | reverse complement strand
TCTTCTTCCCTGGAGGCGCGCAGCGTGCCCTTCTCCTCCATGCCTTACCCCCTTCCTGCTTCCCGCTCCTTGCCTTCCCTTCCCCTTTCTCCCAGTTTCCCTTTAAGTTCTTAAAATAAACCTGCCTATGTTGTTTCTGACTGGCACGTGTTAAAATTCTTTTTTCCACGAGCCAAGGACCTACGGATTTGGGGTTCACTGTACCCCATAACAGTTTCACTATCTATCTGATTTCATTATAGTATTTTAGACACAGGAAAGATCACATATATGTGCATATATAAGTTTATATGTAAATATAATGGTTAATAAATTACACATCCAAGATCATACTTTTAGCCTTAAAAATGCATTGCCAGTAGAGCTGCCTTCCTCCTGTTAAGAGGCTTGTTGGTGATTTCTATCACACTTTCACCAGAATGCTTGTTCATGTCATTTGCTTGTTGTTTTTCAATTAGTGGCTTGTAAATTTCTTTTAGTTTGTATATATTCTTTATATATTCTAAATACTAAAAGTTTAATTATTATTTGAAACAAATGTATTCTCCTAGTTTGCAGCTTGTGTTTTCATAATTTTTTTTTTTTTTAATATGTGTGTGTGTGGTACTGGGGATTGAACCCCGGGGCATTCTATCATTGAGCTAATTCTCAGCCCTATTTATTTTATTTTTTATTTTGAAATAGGGTCTCACTAGGTTGCAGAGGGCCTTGCTAAGTTACTGAGGCTGGCTGAAAATCTGAGATCCTTCTATCTTAACCTCCCAACTACTAGGATTACAAGCATGTGTCACAACTGGCTTGTTTTTATGCTTTTAATTATTTCTTTTGATGAATAGAAATTTTACATTTAATTATCAGAACTTATGTCTTTCTTTTCATAATTTATTCTATAATTTGAAGAAATCATTCCTTCTCTAGTCCCACATTTGTTTAAATAATTTACTGAGCACCAATCAAGTATGAAGGATTCTTGTAGGACTTCTGGTACTTCACTAAGTAAAATTCCTGAATCTTTTTTTTTTTTTTACTCTTGTCTATGATTTACAAAATTTTTTATTGTGTAAAATGTGCATTCATTTTATTTATTTTGGTAGGTATAATCAGTTATCAGAGCTCTATTTAAAGAAAAGTGTGTCCTTTTCCACTAAATTGCAGTGGCACCTCAGTAACAAATGAAGGATTCATAGACACATGGGAATATTTCTAGGCTTACTCCTTTGCCAATATATCTCTTTTATCATTATTATGTCAGCATCACATACTCTTAGTTACCACAGAATTTTAATCAGCCTTTATTATCCAGTTTGCAAGTCTCTCCACTATGTCACTTTTCATCAATACTTTGTATTTTCTTTATCACAGAAATTCCAGATCAGTTTATCAAGCCCACACAAACAATGTTGGAATAATAACGAGAATTGCATTTTATCTACAAATCAATTTGAGATGAGCTGGCATATTTATGAAAACCAGAAACATGGTGCATTTCTAGTTCTTTAAAATGGTTTTGTGTATAATTCTCTAACTATATTTAAAAATAGCTTACACTGTTTCTTATGCATTATTCCTAGGTGATTTCACCATGTTATGCAATTTAGATTACATACTTCATTTGAATATTTTCTCATTGTGTCTGACATGGAAATGCAGTCAATTTTATATACCATGTCATGATTTTAAACTCTCATATTAATTCTAATGGTATATTTATAGAATACTTAGGATTTTTATGTAAGCAACTATATCACTGTAAATAAGTAAAGATATTTTTCTTTTTTAAGATATGTATATATATATACATAACTTTTGTTTCTTTTACTTTTTGTAATAGTAGGTACTCCAATACAATAAATTGTATACTTTGGTATATAATTGTACATATTATTTATATATTTATGTATATAAACTATCCTTTGTCTTCTTCCTGATATTAAACAGAATGTTTTTCATATGTTATAATTAATATTTTGTTTATATTGTTTCATTGGTGCCTCTTTTTATTGGAGGTAAGCATGCTTCCCTTACTTTATTTTTATTTCTACCATGAATCGGTGTTGAATTTTAGTGCTAACTTTTATAAGACAATTGGCCTTCTCATTTAAATCTTCCTCTTTAATTTAACATGACAATTTACTAAATTATTTAGGATGGATTAAAGAGCAATAACAAATTGCTCCATCTTAGTCTGTTAATGCCATTATCACAAAATACAAACTTAGTATCTCATTAACAGAAATCAATTTCTTTTATTTCCAGAGGCTAAAAAGTCCAGGATAAGTCAGATTTGGTGTCTGGTGAGGATACAGTTTCTGGTTCATAGATGGCACAATCTTGTCTTCTCACTAAGCTCTCAAAGGTCAAAGAGGCAAGGCAACTCTCTGTAGCCTCTTTTGTAAGAGCACTAATCCCACTTATGAGGGTTTCCCCTAGTAATTGTATCAACTGAAAAAGGCCTCCCCTCCTAACATTGTCACACTGGTGACACAGATATTCATATCATAGGAACCATAAAACCCAGTAGCTTAAAACAACAAAGTCTTATTTCTTCCTCATGCTATGTGGCTACCGTGCTTTGGCTGCAGCCCTACTTTATCTTGTTGTCCACCAGGATCTGTGTTAATGAAATGGCTTCTCTCAGGCACATTCTTGGTTTTATAAGAAAAAGAATTAATAATCATGGGGAAGCCCTACTGTCTTTTGCAGCTGTTGCCTGTTATTTGTACTTAAATTTTGTTAGCTAAAGCAAATAATATACATGACTATGGCTGACATCAATGTGACGGGGGAAATTTAACTCTCTTCCAATTTGGGACAATGAATACATGGGAAAAATAATGTTCAGCACAATCTGACATTTTCTACCAGACCAAACTTTCAGTTTTGCAATAGTCATTTCATTTATGTTGTACTTTAATAAATTTCTGGATATAATGTGCTAATATTTTCTTGGTTATTTTTCATCTATGTTTCTTATTAAAATTGTTCTGCCTTTCCAATTTTTTTATGGGGTCACTTTTTTTCTGCTTAAAGATCAGGATAAACTAGTTTGCTAAGGTTGACTGAAATTTTCAGGTTTCTAGAAAACGAGAATGATTGCTTCCTTGACAAAATAATTGGGGCCAGTGTTTCATTTGTAAAGAGTTTAAATTATTCTTTTCATGCTTATGGGGAATTTGCATTTTTAATTATTTTAAAATTGCATTTTCTAAATATTTATTAACATATTTACATTTATAGTGACAATTATATTGCATCTCCTTACTGTTTCTGTGTTCCAGTGCATCTCACTCTTAATTCATAAGGTTTTTTTGTTTGTGCATTCTGTTTTTGCTCAGTTATTTTTGTTATAAGCTTCTAATTTTAACTAGCCTTAAAAAAAAAATCTTACTTTTGCCCTAGTTGATGATTGTTATTGTTCTTTGCTTTCTATTTGAAAAATTTCTGCTCTTGTGATCATTATGTGTAATCTACTTTTCTTGGATGAATCTTCAATTGAACGCTTAGCTCAATTAAATTCTAGCCTTTATCTCTTCTTACATTTAAGTCCATATTTTTTCAATTGCTAATATATCTTCATTAAAAAGTGTTGATATTTTGATAATCATAAATATTGATATTTCTAAAATTTTCAATTACAACTTATTTGATTAATACATTGTTATGTTTTATGATGCTAAATATATCAGGACTCAAGTATTGTTGTTATTATTATTCAAATGAAACTTAGGCATACAGGAGTCTGCCCTCACAGCAGGGGATACATTCCAAGACCTTCTGTATATGCTTTAAATCACAGATAGCTCCAAAGCTGTTTTTTCCTATGCTGAAGTTCAATTTATAATTCAGAAATAAGAGATTATCATCAATACCTAGTACTAAAATAGAATAATTAGAACATTATATTTTAATAAAAGTTATGTGAATGTAGTTTCTCTCTTTTAGAATATCCCATTGTACTGTACTCACCTTCTTGTACCAATGTGAGATGATGCAATGTTTATGTAATGAGCAGGTGTGAGGTGAATGGCTAGGCATTGTGACACAGTCTGAGCCTCTAATGTGAAAGGCTTCTTGATGTAAGCCCTGTGACTCCACCATAGTGAAGCTACTGGCTGATGGAAGGATAGTATATACAGCATGAATACATTGGAAAAAAATGTGCCACCGGTTGGGTAGAATGAAATGGGAAGCATAGGATTTTGTCATAATCCTCACTACAGTGTGCAATTTAAAATTTATAAATTGTTTACTTCCAGAATTATCCACTTCATATTTTTAGACCCTGAAACCATGGAAAGTGAACATGTGAGTAAGGGAGGACTATTGTATTGTGATTCTACTTCATGGTTCCTGTGATACTAATTCTTTAGAATTTGTTATACACATGTAAGTCTGAAAAAAAAAATTCTGTTGTGCTAAAGAAAAATATGCAATTTAATTACTGTACATGCCTTTGCCTATGTCTAATTAACCAAGCTTATTTCTATTTATCAATTTGAGTATGAATTTTAGTCTTTTTTCTTTCAACTTATTTACAATGATAATTGGGTTAGAACCTTCCAGCATACAATGTGCTACTTCAACCTTGTACTTGTACATCTTATTGATTCATATATTTAAATTTATTTTTAAGATATAGACAACATCAGAAAATTTTTTTCACTCATATATTTTAAAGTTCATCTTACCAGTTGAGCAGAGTCCCTTTGTATGTGCTAAGTAACCTACCATGCTCCGGAGTACCATGTTTTATATGTATTTTTTGGTTTTGTTTATTTCCATTTTTAGGTATCATCTGCTATTTTCCAAACAGAGTATACAATTACAGAAGAATGGGCTATGAAATTGTAGTACATACACATGACGTAATTTTACTGCCATAAAGGAGAATAAAAATCATATCATTTGCTGGAAAATAGATGGAACTAGAGAATTTTATGCTAAGTGAAATTAGTCAGTATCAGAAGTGAAGTGTCATATTTTCTTTCATATGTGGAAACTAGGAAGAAACTGGGAAACAAAAAGACTTCAAATAAATGAGGAGAGATACCAGTAGAAGAGTGGAAGGGGTCATATATTTACTTTCTATTTACTTTCTAAGAAGTAGGAGGGTCTTTCATCTACGCATTCTAGGAGCAGTCTCCAGACTTTGAGATGCCAATGTAGCCATAGTATCATATACATAGTAGTCAGTATACTTACTCATATATGCAGATAGCAACTGCCAGGGGGGAGAGGGCCCAGCTGGGCTCCTACAACTCCCCCATTTTTATTTTAAAATGCACGAAGGACTGTGCCTGTCTGAGGTCGTTTCCTACCAGGTGCTTAATCTTACCTGTCATGGAGTCTCAACAAGCCCTATCTTATGACTCTAGAAAGTTTGCTTTACCAGGCTATGTTAAGAATGTGGGCTATACATGTAAAACAAAGAAGTGGTGCTATTTGTGATTTATATGTCATAAATGTCTATGTAACCCTGTTGTACTCAAGAAATGTATAAAAAATCCATGCTGAAAAATAAAATAAAAACAAATTAAAAAAAAAAAAGAAGAGTGGAAAGGGATTTGTGGAGGGGGCAGTGTGAAGAGGGAGGAGCCTTGAAGGGGGAGGGGCAGGGGCAGGGGCAGGATCTGGGGGTAAATTTACCAAGTGCTATGTACAGGTGTGTTTCTATCACACCATACCTCAATACGATGTATGGTTACAATACACCAATAAAAGTGTACAACTTAACAAAAAATATAGTTGAGAGACAACTAAACAAAAAATAAACTGAGGCAAAATATTTATATTAAAAATTACTTATGAATATAATGTTAAAAGTGGAAAAGAAAGGGGAAATAAATATAAAGATGTAACACAGAGCCCTGTAGTAAGTCTAGAATATCTGATCTAAAGTCTAAAACTGTATAAATAGTAATAATAATAATAATAATAATAATAACAATTTGGAAGAGATTATTGAGACTGCCTCTGTCCTAAGAGTAAATACATATATCGAGTGTTTGAATACTTATAGTAACCTGATAAGGGAGGTACTGCTTTCCCACTTTTCAAATCAGAGAACTAAAAAGTAAAGTTTACCTATCCAAGATTTCAGTCATTGATGCTTTTAAGCAAGAATCTCTAGAACCCATATTCTTAACCACATTTCCCAATTCAATGTAGGTGTTGTGCTAATCCATATATCCAGGCTATGATTCCTATATGTAAATAAAAAATTACCCAGCCAAGTAACATAAGTACACAGAATATATGAAAATATGCATAAGACAATTCAAAGTGCTTTTATAAAATACATTTGACCTTTATAAGCCTTTCTGCTCTCAATTTCAAATGCTGTGAGTATATGCACTAAATCTTAAGCAAACTACAACTTGAGAGTTTCACTAGATGGACAACTCTGTATAGTTAAAATGTATGCTTTTCAATAAGTAAAGATAAAATCTGATTAATTATAGAACTGGCTCATTATTTTCCAACCAGGCAGAAAGCACCACACAGTGTTTTTCACAAACAAATTACATAAAGATTGCTAAAACTGAGAGACAGAAAAAAACAAGGTATATTGACAAGAAGCAGATAAATTTTATACAGATTGAAAACTAAAGGTCCATAAAAGGCAACTTAGGAAAATTTTATGCTCTAGTATAGGTTTAGCAATAACTAGCTTTGTAACTTTCTACCAATTATAGAGTGCTTTGGTTATAAAGAACTCAAATTTGCTCATTTGTACCTTAAGGGGACCAGATTAAATTGTCCTCTCTAAATTCACTTATCTCCTCAGTGAGCTCTGGTCCCAAAGTCTGAAGAAGAGTATAACCTGAATTTGAGAGGTGAGAGCTTATTGAGGGAGTGGTTGGCAGAGGCAGTCACATTTCTACATGGCAGCCATCTTGAAATCCAAGTAGTAGGGAAAGTGGACACTAGATACAGCTGCTTGTTCTATTGCCTTTCTCTTTAATTATCTTTTTTCTTGGCATGTTAGAATACTTTCAGGTTTTATGGCCACATGAATCTCAGGACTGGTCAAATTACAGGTATTATCCAGATCTCATACATTTGTAGCCAGTCACCTGATATTTCCAAATGCAAAGTCACACATGAAGAGAATAGATAATGTGTACTTTGGAAGCAAATGCTATATGGAAGATGAGTGTCTGAAATCTGATCACTTCCATAACATCATGACATTGCATATTTCTAGGCCATTGAATAATCAATGTCTTCTAGAGAGAAGTATTTTATTCTCTGATCACTTTTTTTTCTTTTCTTCATTTATTTACTTATTTATTTCTTTTTCTTTCTTTTCTTCTTTTCTTTTTCTTTTTTTTTTTTTTTTTGTGTGTGTGTGTGTGTGTGTGATACTGGGGATTGAATCCAGGAGCACTCAACCTCTGAGCTACACTCCCAGCTCTATTTTATTGAAACAGCATCTTACTGAGGGCCTCACTATGTTGCTAAGGCTGGCTAGAAACTTGTGATCCTCCTGTCTCAGCCTCCTAAGTACTAGATTCACAGGTGTGTTCCACCATACCTGGCAAAATGATTCTTTTGGACTCTTCTGTGCTTTCTTAGGAAAAGCAATTTCTACATATCTATAGGGATACTTAAGCAGCATCACATTTTTCCACATGATCTCAAAGCTAAACTACTCTTCTTTATCCTATATATCCCTAATTTTATTTCAACTGTCTTTGATGTTGGACTAAGAATATTTAGCTATAGCAAGATTTAGATACACTTCTAGTCAATTTCAACTGAAGTTAAACATATATCTTCAGGTTGCAATTACATATAAATCTCAAATATAAATTGCCACACTAAAGAAGGAGGAGGAGGAGGAGGAGGAGGAGGAGGAGGAGGAGGAGGAGGAGGAAGAGGAGAAGAAGCTGATCTGGCCTAAACGTTGTTGGTCCTAATTTTGAGTGACAGGGTATTCAAAAAATGACATTAAGTCCTTTTCTTAACTCTGTGTTAATCTTTCCTCTTGTCTGGAGTTATTAGGAGATCAAACCACAATTCTAAGTGTACTAAACATATGATTTGGATAACTTTCTTAATGTAATTCAAGTGTGTGTGTGTGTGTGTGTGTGTGTGTGTGTGTGTGTGTTTAATCAGACTCACTGGCCCAAGTTGTAAGCATTAGCAATTAGCATTTTTTTTTAGAATCAAGGGGAAGTGTGGTTATTTTTCTCTTGAACACGTTTCATCTCCAGTAAGCACTTCTTTAATTAGACTTTTCTTGGGATGCTTAGGTTTATTCTCCTTTGGGTTGACTTTTTCTCTTTAATTTTTCCCATTAGTACTTTACATGGGCTAACATCTGTTTGCTTCATATTCACTATGACACTTTCATTTCCTTCAGTGCTAGCATTATTACCTAAGTGTGTGTGGCACAAACCCATTGGGCAGGCACAGTTCTGCTAGTCTGAATTACCTTCCTTCAATACACCCTTAGCTATTTGATCATTTCTACTTTGGTCCTCAGTGTGCTTCAGAGAAGGTGACAATAAAAAACTGGAGCACTGAAATGAGCTTACAATATAATCATAATTGTCCCTGAGCATTGGTTTAATAATATAAGACTTTGGAAATAATCATCCCAATGCACTTAGAGTGATTATGAAGCACACATTTTAAATATTGTTGTTACTGTTATTGCTATTATTGAGATGTAAAGTTTGAAAATATAAGAACTAGCTTGAATAATGGAGGCATTTTATAAACTTTAAAATATGTCTATTAGCTAATAAACATTATTTAAAGTCAACTATATATTGGAATCTCATAACAGCAGCAACAAAAAAGTGCTATACAAAAAGTTTTGTAGAGTTGGACAACAGGGAATGTATTTAGAGTTTAGAGTTCAATCAGAAAGGGTTCTTTCTGAAAGAAAGCAGAATATTACCTCAATCATTACATGGAAATGCTGATATTGTCAAAAGCACGACATGCAGAATCAGATGCTCAGTGAGAGATTAAGATCACCAGGGTGCCACAGAAACTGGTAATGTGGTTCTTGGGATTAACATACCAAGCAGGAGCCCTGCATTTTATGACAATTATACTGTACAGAACAACAACAACAACAAAAATGTGGAAATAGATGGAATAAAAACATAGTTCTTAAGGTGAATTTTTGAAAAGCCAATTCAACTCAAAATATAAGAAATCTTAAAACACCAAGTAAGGCAAAAAATAGGTTTCTGGTTTCAGTTTCTGAAATCAGAACAAGTTGAGACAAGAATGAAAATTAGCAATATTCTAGGAATCTAGAAGAGATGATTCCTTGACCAGTCGCAGTATAGGATATCATCAATATAAGTAGAACCTGAAAGCCAGATGAATTTAAGCAATAGGATTATTTCAAATATTGTTATTATTAGCCAGGCATGATGGTACATGTCTGTAATCCCAGTACTTGGAACGCCAAGACAGGGAGCTCACAGGTTCCTTAGCAATTTAGCAAGGCCCTGTTTCAAAATTAAAAAAAAAAAATGTAAAAAGGGCTGGGGATGTTGCTCAGAAGTAGAATATGCCAGGGTTCAATCCCCAGTACCAAAACATTATAAAAATGAATATTATTATTATTCAACTTTCATTGTTAGCCAGGCATGGTAGTTTACACCTGTAATCCAAGTACTTGGGAGGCTGAGACAAGTAGATCTCAGTTTTGAGGTCAGTCTAGGCTTAGTGGGACTCTGTCTCAACATAAATAACAAAAAGGGCTGGAGGTATATCTTAGTGGCAGAATGCCCCTGTGTTCAATCCTCAGTTCCACATCCCCCCCCCCCCCATTGGATAATAAGATGTGGTACAGTGAGTTTGGGTTCTCAGTGTGTCTTCCAAGAATTTTTTTTTTCAGTACTGGGTATTGAATTCAGGGGCATTCTACCTCTGAGCTACACCACCAGCCCAACTTTTTGCTGAGGAACAGCCCTTGAGGCAGTAGGGTCAGGGGTCCTTCGACAGGTGTGGATTGAGACAAGGTTGCGAGAATACGCTCACACCAAATGCAGTGAAGAAGCATACCTGTTTTATTGTTTGTTAGTTGCTGTTTTATACTATTTTTTTGCAATGAGGCATACAGAACAGGAATTTTCACAGACCTGTTCCTCCAAAGGTCATCCTCAACCAGTCAAGGTGACAACATGTATATAAAAACTCTTTAGTACATAAAAATTCTTAAAAATACAACACGTATATAAAAATTATTTTCCATTAGTTTAAATCTTTACAATTTGTTTAGCCCCTTTAAGCAGTGTTCTTATCTTATCTCAGGTAGCTAGAGGGTTAATGTATCCTGTAAAATTCTAGGGAGACAAGGTGGGAATGGACAAAAGAATATTTGTAGTAACTATTTAGATAAACTTGCAAAGCCTGTTTCTTGCCTAATGCTTGTAAGAGGTCAATCAATTGGGTTGTCTCAAGGCACTGCTTTTTCAGCTAAGGGATCAATATCTGTCAGACTACATGTTTCTAATAAATTTTCCTTTATAATCAATGCAAAAGCAAAACCCAAAGCACCCCAAATTTCCAGAATATAATAATGCAAAGTGGGATATGCTACGCATTCCTTCTTTTGGAATTGTCTGCCTTGCAGGACTCCAGCGGACCAACCTGTGCTCAAGATCAAGCTATTAAGGAACTGTGGCAATTTTTATTTTGAAACAGGGTCTCACTAAGTTGTGGAGGGCCTCACTAAGTTGTTGAGGCTGGGATCCTTCTGTATCAACCTCTGAAGTACTGGAATTACAAGCATGTGCAACTGTGCCTGGCTCCTCAAGCATTTTAAACAGTTTTAGAATATGAATTCCAATTTTTGCTACACCGTGGTTACATCACAGAATGGCACAGTAACTAAATTTTAATTCTTTCTGTGTTTGTACAACAATTAAAAGAGCATCAACCTTGTCCTATCTGCTATTGGCAATTCATCATAAGATATATTATACTCCAACTCTCACTTTTTTGTAATCTAAGACAGTGTTGCTACTTCTATAAAATATCACATGGGTCTCAACAGGACTTTACCACTCTATCATAATGCCTCCCCTACTTACACACAGGTATGCACACACATTATCACATTCACCATTCTAACACATGCTCCCCTTCTGCAGAAGAAACACTCTGAGACACTATCTTCCATATTATTTAGAAAATTTCTTTTACCTATTGTATATTCACTGGCTTAGGTACTTGTTTATTTAACAAATATATTTACATTAATGAGGTAAATCACAGAATACCACTGAAATCAGACAAGTTAGGAAGAATATAGACTTGACTGTCAAAAGATTTTTGAGTGATTTCATTTTGATTTAACTATTAACACATTATCTCCTTTGCCATAATCCACAGCTTGCTTATCTGAACAAGAAATAATATATGGCTTATAGATGTGTTTGACATTTTTAACATAAAACATATAGAATACTTAGTGAAGAAGAGATTCAATAATCTCTTCAATAACGGGTGCTGGTTAAATAATATATCGACATGGACAAAAATAAACCAGAACTCTCTCTCTTACCCCTGGTATTGTATTTTGTATACTTTTATTGTACATCATAGCAAGATTCAAAGTGACACAAACACCCATGCACTCAGCACTTGGTGTGTTTCCCTCCACATCCCACCCTGCTCTCTCATACATGTTAGTGAGACATAGATCTTCATATATGAACATAACTTTACTTAGACTCCTTCTTTCATCAATTATGTGTTTCCCCTCCACACCTACCTCCCCTTCCACTATTCTTTCTCCTCATTTAACTAACTTACTATTTTGTCTCTTTCATATATGAGAGAAAAAAATGTGACCCTTGACTTTCTGAGAATGGTTGATCTCAGCCTAACTCTAGTTCCATCCATTTTCCTGCAAGTGACATAATTTTGTTCTTTATTATGGCTGAGTAAAATTGCACTTTTTGGTAGAACACTATAGTGATACATTCATACTCATGTTTATTCCCCCACAATCCACAATAGATAAATTATAGAGCTATAAGTGACTATATAAATTTTAAATGGATCACAGATCTGAATGTCATAGGTAACCTGAAGAAACTTCTGGAAAAGTAAAAATAAAAACAAAGTAAAATAACTTTATGACACTGGATTAGGCATAATTTTTAAAGAAGACATAAAACAAAGGTTCTGTGCTTGATTTTCAGCTCAGACAGTTCTTGACCACAGTGGAAGGGAATACTTTCATGACATTCCATAGAAGGCCTTCTGCCTTTCAGAGTATCCCTGGGATTGGCAGAAGTCTGAGCTGGTGAGATGACCTTCTGAATCATATTCGTCTTGATCCAGGGGAGGTATGCTAAGCTGTTTCATCTCAAAATCAAACAGTTATTAGATACAGGAGAACCCCTGGTAAAAAGCATGATATTATCTAATTTCAAAGATCAAGGAGAAGTAGGCCACTGTGGTCCCACATTCAGCTTGCATATATACCTTTATCATCCTCTTTCAGCCTCAGATTACATCCTTCCTTCATGACAATTTAGCTCCAGAGCCTCAGTGAAGGACTATCTGTAGAAAACAAGAATCTCCTCTCCTGCATGGTAACACTACTTACCTGGCCATGTGCATTTGTGTAATAAGAATCTTCTTTGAACTTAAAAAAAAAAATAATAGAACCTTCAATGTCAGGGAAATTCTCCAAGTCATGACATTGTCAAATAAAAAAAGATTTTAAGCAATATGATTTCTTTTATATCTTAGCAGTCACTACATAATCAAATAATTTGAGCTTATTAAAATTGGGTACCATAAAATGAATGTTCATTTGCTTTATTATTTTAAACTGACATGACATACAACCAAGAAAATATAGACTAAATGTTATTATTTTAAAATATTATTTATCCTGAATACATACAATGTACCTACTTTAAGAAATACATACATGCCCACACACATTCATAGGCACACAAGCTCAGTCCACTCATAACTTCCACTAAAATACACTCTAGTCCTCATCTTAACTGCAGTTGGTATCTCCAGCAGAAAAAAAGTTATAAAAACACATTGTGCCCCAATGTTAAAGGAACTGTGATAATAAAGTGTAATCACACTCCCCACATGTGAAGGTTATATATTGACTCCTATACTTATCACAGTATTTCTCGAGTGATTTAACACAATACTGAAAAGACTGTGTGAAGACTGTCTGCTAAGACACTGTGTGAGAGTTTGTCTCAGAAGCCACAGGGGTTCCAGAGCACTAGCATATGGCTGATTTCTGGAACACTAACATAGAGCCTTTTGTTGAGAATTCATCAGTATTTATAAGTGTGAGATCAAATAAATAGACACTGACATTTCAAAGAGAATCAATTTCACCTATCCACAGAAAACTTAAATAGATTGTAAAATTTCCTAAGTGTTATCAATTTTTTCAAGATAATTACTATTTTTCGTTTATGTAATGGAAGAGGTATTTTCAGTTTTACCTTTGAAGACATTAAGTTTGTTATAAAAAACAACAACAAACTATTGGCTTTAATTTCCTTGGAGAAATATAGCAAAGAAGGCAGGTATCATAATGAAATAGAATCAATAAACAATATAATACAGAAACTGTTAAAAACATAAGAATTTGAAGAGAAGAAAAACTACTTGCAAACGGCATGATACTTGTGATGTCCCCCTGTTGCAGGTTGACTTCCCACTTACTTTGGTATGGATTTGCTTTTCCTTCATGTAAAGCCTCTGCCCACACTGCCATCCATGTACTTACAGAATGCTTTATCCACTGTCATGGTATTCCACACAGCATTGCTTCTGACCAAGGAACTCACGTCACAGCCAAAGGCTCATGCTCATGGAATTCACTGGTCTTACCATGTTCCCCACTCCCCGGAAGCAGCTGGTTTGATAGGGTGGTGGAATGGCCTTTTGAAGACCTTGCAGGGCTGGGGCAAGGTTCTCCACAAGGCTGGATGTTCTCTAAATCAGCGTCCACTCTAAGATACTGTTCATAGGCAGAATTCAGGAATCGAGATGTGGAAACCAGAGTGGTAGCACTCACCATTACCCCTAGTGACCCACTAGCAAATTTTTTGCTTCCTGTCCCAGTAACTTTATGCTCTTCTGGTCTCCAGGTCTTAGTTCCAGAAGCAGGAATTCTTCTACCAGAGGCACAACAGTGATTTCACTAAAGTAGTTCCTTGTAGTCACTTTTGGCTCCTCATGCCTCTGAGTCAACAGGCTAAGAATGGAGTTGTGGTGTTGGCGGGGGTAATCGATCCAGATTATGAACAGGCAATTGGACTATCACTCCATAAAGGGGCTGAGGAGAAGTACGCCTGTGAAGCAGGAGATCCCTTAGGGTGTCTCCTATTATTGCCATGTCCAGTTATTAAAGTCAATGGAAAACTACAACAACCTAATCCAGGCAAGATGACAAATGTCTCAGACCCTCCCAGAATGAAGGTGTGGGTCACCCCTCCAGGTAAAGAATCAAGACCTGCTGAAGTTCTGGTTGAAGGTAGCAGTAATACAGAATGGGTAATAGAATAAGGTAGTTTAAGTACCCACTATGGCCATGAGACCAGTTACAGAACTGAGGATTGTAATTGCCATAAATATGTTTCCTATTTTGTTAAGAATATGTTTGTGTGTGAATATATATATATATATATATATATATATATATATATATATATACATATATTCATATATATGTATATGTATATATAAAGCAGATATATCTGTTTTCTCTCTTCCCTATTCCTATGTCATATAACATAATGTTGATGGACTTAATGTCAGTACTTTAGTGTTAAATCTGCATTATAGTATTTAAGTATGAGGAGTAAGCATCACTCAGAAGACACTGCCTCCTATGCAGGGGAAGTAATGGACTCATTTTTCTGAGTCATGTCTTAAATTGGTTAATGCAAGTCAATGTCCCCAAGATTAACACTGAACCTTGTTAAAATGCTGATTTATGCTATTTTGTATTTCTAGAATATTTTAGAAATTCACTTAAATATTAGTGCTTTTTTTTGTTCATTATATAATTGTGTCTGCCTTCATGACATGTGGCTTCTGTCTGCCACATTTACTTTTTTCAATATTCTCCATTTTATCTTGTTTTATGCTTACTTTTTTAAAATTCTCTGTAGCATTTTATTGGTATCTTGTACTTTATCCTTTTCTGAGATTATTTAGTCTTTTTCTATAATTTCCTTCCTGAACTCAATCACCTCTTATTGAATTTATTTTCTTATTCTTTTTTGGAAGTAGCATTTTTTTTTTAATTTTAAAATTCTTACTAAACTGCTGTAATTTAATTTTCTGTTTTCTTCATACAGTAGTTTGGTGTGGCATTGGTGTATTTCACTTATGGGTTCTTAGTTCAGATTGCCTTTTGTAAGTATAATAACATGAAGCTTATTTAATTGAAATGTTCATGGCAGTGGTGCAGGATAAGAAAAGATTCCTGTGTCTTTGCTATCTTTTGCTTCTCTAGGACCCTGGCTCCTATTCTATTCCTTCTTTCTTTCCCTTCATTGCCACTTCACCAAGGGCCTTCATCTCTTTCCAGCTAAGGATCTTATCTTCCACTGGCATAAATCATTTCAGCCATCTCACCCCAATCCTGGTAAGTGGAAGCTTGTCTATATTGCTAATTTGATATTTTGAATTGATTTTGAGTTTAAACCATTGTATTAAGATATTATTTATCATGATTATGAAGTTTTGGGATACACTCAGATTTGATCATCAAGGCTAGTGTCTCATACATCTCCACTTAGCTTCAGCCTTCTCATCATTTGAACTAAAGTATTATCTATATACATGTGTTTGGAAATTCTTGGTTTTCCCTGATATTTTATTAATGTTGAAAATGTGAGTTTCATGTGATTTTATTTATATTACTTATTGATTTTACGAATTTTGAAAAAGATGTCCAAAAATAATTCAAATGTAAGTGACCCAGATTTTAAAGAAAAAAATCTTCTACACACATTCAATATGAAGGGTTTTTACAATAATTCATAATTCAAATAAAATTTTGTTTCTACAATATATACATTTATTTACAAATAGTTTCTCTAATGTAAAAAATCAGACATGGTCAATAATACTTTGAAAGTAGAATTGTAAATTTTTGTATAACTGAAAAATACTTCACTTCTTTTCAAATAAATCAAAAATCAATTCAAATAGGATGCACAATCAGTTCAAATAGAATGCATTTTGTGGCATGCTGTTTTAAATTAATTTGAAATGGTCCATGTTATACTTCTCTTCAAAATGTAAATTTTCGTATATTCTATCCCTGCAATTATAGACACCTTTGTCTACCTTTATGATGAATATCTGGTCCTACTTATATGGTTACAACTCCATTCAACTCACCTAATCTAAACTCTATTTCCCCCCTGAATGCACTCTTTATTACATTAATTTCATGCTTGCCATCTTAATTATGCTTCCTAATGAATTCTATTCTAAGCCTTCTCTTGTGATTTAATTTTTACCAATTACTTCTTATCTTCTACCATTTGGTTAAGTATTTCTCCAAATATGGAATTTTCCTTTCTACGTCTATACATAGATGCATGGGAATACAATGTACCTATGAGATAACAGTTTGCAATACACCAATTTTATAGGGAAATAATGCACATCTATTTTTCTCTACTTTTTACATATTTCTTCTATTCTCTCACTTTATTATATATTTTATTAGGATCTGATTTGGCAGCCTATTTCCCATAATATGATTCAATTATTTGTGTAGAAATTGAGTCACCTTAATGTTCCCAAACTATGATTATTTAAACATAATATATATTTATCTATATAATATATATGTAATCTATATTGTATATTGTAATATCCTATATATTTGTATATACTATACAATGTATATGTATACTACATTATATATATTTTATATATGTATGTATGTATGTATGTATGTACTTGAAATCTCTACAAATGAGTAAAAAGATGATTTTCTCTATTTTTATTTCCAATTGTGAAGACTTGCAGTCCAAAGCATACCTTAGAAAAGTATCAAATTTGCTTGAAAATCATGAATGCTTATTGGAATGTGCAGTGGGAATTTATTTAACTTCAGAAGTTAGCAATGTACTCTAATATTGTTTAATTTTTAAACATCTCTCACGCCTCTGTGTAATTTCTAACAAAGAAGAATCATAGAAGTTCTTGTTGTTTTGTCTTTTGTGCTACAGCATTCTACCTGTAAACTACACCTCCACTTCCTTTCTTCTCTTTCTCTCTGTCTCTCTCTGTCTCTCTCTCTCTCTCTCTCTCTCTCTCTCTCTCTTTGAAACAGGGTCTTGCTAAGTTGCTGAGGCTTAACTTAAACCTATAATCCTCCTGCCTCAGCCTCCCAAGTGTTAACATTACAGGCATATGTCACTGTGCTTGTGTGCTTGGCTAGAATCATATAATTTTGAAACTGGTAGCTTAAATAAAGTTAATTCTACATTAAGCCTCCTAAAATATATTTTAAAAATACATCCATAGCACTTTTTGTCAAAACAAAAGCCTTCACTGAAACTCTACATATGTAAGGAATTAATTCTCCATGTTGTGGAAGTGCTGAGGGAGAAGAGGGGAGGAGATATTAGAGTATGACATCGCTGGTATACACTTAGTGAGCTCCTACCTACCTAAGATGACTCTCAATACCTTGCGTGGGAAAGGTGGCCAAATGCCAGCTCCCTGGTAGGGCCAAGAATGAAGAGTAAGGTCTTTCAGGGCAAGCTATAAGGAAGTCAGCACAGTTCTTTAATGTGGGAAATTTACTCTCACTTGAATTCTTCCCACTTTCCCACCTTCTGCATTTTGCAGCCTACCACACAATCTCTTGCTCTTAGGCAGGGAACCAGCAAGACTTCTCACAGCCAGCTAGTTTTCACTACCTCTTAACGCTTGGGGACTAATAGTCCTTACCATGCCAAATGGGCCTGAAGAATGCTTTATGCAACTATCTCTCTTTGCCCTCTGGCTCTCTCCCACTCTCTTTAACCTTTAGTCAAAATAAATAGACTGTACTGTGTGGTATAAGCACATTGCCAATGGGAAATGAAATATTTATAGCTCTTGGGTTTAGTTTAGACAATGCAATTTAGAAGCATTTTTTTTTTTTTGAGACTTCCTGAATTGGATTTTTAGGGAAGATTAAATCTTTTCCTTATAACATAAAAAAAGAAAAGCCCTGGCATTCCCTCATGAATCTGAGGATCATCATTCTCCCTGGTCTTCTGCTTCTTTCTTCTCAGGAGAAAGATAATCTAGAGCATTGCCTCAGTGAAAATGGGTCAAAAAGATGATTTTTCTTTGTGCTTATTATCAATTGTGAAAATTTGGCCTGGTATTTAAAAATGATAAGTTTGTTTCTATGTAAATTCTTGAGAGTAGGGGTCTGCTGCCTAAATTTTCCCTTTTCTCCTTACGTTAGTACTTGAGACTATAATTCTAGGAGTTTAAAGATAACTGTGAGGAAAATATGCTTTCTTACTTCTAAATAAACTATTTCCTCTATAGCCAGTACTCATGGAAATATAAATGCTGATTTCATTTTTGATAGACAGAAATGAGTACTTAAAAAAGTAGATGGCATTTTTTCCTAGGAATGAGCTCTGTATTAGTTGCTTTAATGGTGATGTGTATGTATTTTTAAATTGAATATGCTTATTACAAAACTAATATTTAATTTGAAGATCATTCTGGAAAGCAAACATTAATTTGTATATCTATAGGAAAATAAAATGTAAAACATAAAGAGTGATAAGCTTTTCTAAAAATAATGCCTTTAGGTTTTATAGATATATTGCACTATTTTATGTCTTATCTGTTTTCTATAGAGGTACAAAGGTACATCTCATTTTTTGAATAAATTCATAACCTTCCTATATAAATCACAAAACAGCTATAGATTTTCTTCATCTTTGCATCACTATAGTCTGTTTTTAACAAATTGCTCTTAATGAACTGAGAATACAGATGTCACCCTTTATAACTTCCCAGGACAAATAGGGCTAGTGCTTTACTGTGAGGCTATTGATAAGTTGTATTCTAAAACATTTTACCATCATGTGGAATTTAGTTTACTACAAATTTGTATAGCATATAAGCCTATCTTTCTTAGAGCATAATGAAGAATCATAGCAAGTCATAAAACAAAAAACATTTATGAAGAAATTCAAGCTGAAAAATAATTGGAGTTAGTCACCTAAAATGATGAGTATCAGACAAAAGAAATAAATCACTGTCTCTTTTTAATGGTTCTAGTAGTCCCAGAGAAATAATGCAGAGCTGGGATAGATTCTTTATATGGAAATATGATTTAAATAAAAAACGTATTTAGAGGGACTAATACACAGAAAGATTTTATACAAAAACTCATACTTCACCATTTCTTCTGTTAAAATGAATGTCAGAATATGTTGAGACTGTTTCCTGAAACATTTAGGAGAAAAGAGAATTCTCATTGACATTCATGTGAAAAAGAGACCTTTCAACAAACAGGATGTACAGTACCTAACTAGTAATTTTCTATCCTCCGCTTTCTATTTTTGTCAACATCTATGCAGAAATAAAAGCTTCCCCCACACACACAAACCTCTTTTTTTCCTTTAACACTCAGCCAGAAGCAAAGCAAAATAAAATAGCTAACTCACTGGTTGATTCTGGTAAACTACAAAACCAACAGTATTCAATTAAACTGTCATTTTAAAACTGTAGGAAAATTTCAAGAATGTGTAGCTTATCCATTCTGTGGTTTATTCATTTATTTTCATAAAATTATTTCACTAAGTTTATACAGTTTAATTATAAAGAACAATGAGGGTTTGATTTTATTACTGGGATTTTAGTGAGTTTAGTCTCATTATTTTCTTAGTATTCAAAAGAAATATATAGATGTTTCACTCTTAAAAGTCTTTATGGCACACTCCTGTAATCTCAGTACTTGAGAGACTGAGATAGGAGATAGGTTTGAGACCAGCCTCAGCAGTTTAACCAGACTCTCAGCAACCTGGTGAAACCCCTTTTCAAAACAAAAATTAAAATAGGGCTGGGGGTTTTGCTCAAAGATAGAATGCCCCTGGGTACAATCACCAGACACACACACACACACACACACACACACACACACACATACACACACACACACACAAATGTCTTTATGATTCAATCTGTATAGATTTCAACTATTTCATTTTCAAAATAAAGAACAAAGTTTTACTACTAACAGAATTTCAAACTTACATTTGAATCATGATCTGCATGATGATGAGCTATGCCTTCATAGAAATTAGACCGCCTTCACTATTCCCAATGCTACAGAAAAAGCATAAAGGAAATGTTTATATTTTAATACATCATCCAATGTATATTAAATTCAGTCAGTTGACCAAATTGTAAGACTATGTTTTGTACCAAATATAAGTGAGAAGAATTGGACATAATAGTCAGCAATACTTGGCTTTGGATGAGTCATTTAGCCGTTCCAGACATCAAACTTTTTTTCTAAAATTTATGTATGTTATAATGTACAGATTATAGACAAGTTTTCAGAATAAAATAATGTCATATCATTGAAAAACTTTTGCAATTCAATATACGTTTCTGTTAGTCAGCTTTTCATTGCTGTGACTGAAATATCTGATATAACCAACTCAAACAGGGAAAAATTTATTTTGGCTCATGATTTTAGAGGTCTCAGTCCATGGTCAGCTGGCTCCATTGCTTTGATCTGAAGTGAGACAGAACACCATGGCAAAAGGGTGGGGCAGAGGAAATCTGCTCAGTTCCTGGCAGCCAGGAAGCAGAGATAAAGGAGAGATCCAGGGACAAAATATAGTCCACATGACCATATCCTTGTGACCCACTCCTCCAACCATACCCCACCTGGCTGTAGTTCCCGCACTTCCCAGTCTATCAGTGAATATCAGTGAATCCATCAGTTCCCCCCAAGCCCCAGCCCTGGACATTGCTGCACTGGAGGCCAAGCCTGCAACACATGAAACTCTGGAGAATGCTCGGTTTCAAGCCACAACACAGGTATTAATATTTTGTGTAGAAAATTACAGTTGCCAGAACATTGAGACAACATTAGGTTTTACTTAATACTGCTATTCTACATTTCCTTCGGTGGTGAGATAAAATTTCATATGTTTGTTTGTTTTTCTTGGTAAAAGCTAAGATAATTAGAAATATGGAAACATGTATTCCAGTGTTTCATAGGAAGTACCCTGGAATTTCTCAAGTACCGACATTTCTGGTCTCTACTATCTTTGATACTGTTGAAAATGTCAAATTATCTACATTATTTTATACCTTATTTTTCTAAAGTTTATAATTTTGTTTTTACCCTATCATAGCATCAGACCGTTTTTTCTGAACAAAGGGTAATGTTCTCCCTTGAACTTTTCATTTTCTTGAACAAGAGTAATGAACAAAAGAACCTTAATACAAGTACCATGATACAAGAATTAGCAATATTAGAAAATATTAAATAATTTTTCCAACATTTCTTCAGAAATGAAGATGATGTTTTCTAGAGATTTATGGAGGTTTGGAGCATAAGAAGTATCCCAGACATAAACAGCTTGTGATAAATAGTAATGTTACATGAAAGCAACATGCATCCCAATTTTTTTACATATGTGCAATATATATGAAGAGAATGTAGAAAAGGGACTTGACTTTGAAGAATAAAGTACTCCTTTCTTTGGTTAACATTAGAAAATCATTGACATGTTCTGAACAGGATACTACTGAGAAGGAAAATTAGAAATATTATTAGAAATATCTGTAAAGTATGATCTAGAAATGAAGATGCTAGAATGTCATGGTTTGTTTCAGCCCTGGAAGGATTAGCCATTTCAATCAGTAGCAAACATCAGAAAATTGGGACTGAGTTCATGGTCATTTAGAAGACTTCAGCAACTACAGAACCTCAAAATATGAATGGTACAAGACAATGCTGGATGAAAATCTTGTAGAATATTTTGCCCATTCTTTATCACGAAGCAATAGAAAACCATTGAAAATTTTAAGGAGAAATGAGTAGATGAGTCAGAGAAGAAAATAGAAAATAATCTAAGTATTTCAAACAAGAGAAATTTCATACAAGCAAATGGACTCTAATAAATCAGAGCCTAAAAGAACAAAATCCAGAAAACACCACAACTGGTTTTCAGTTGACTTTCTCGAGCTATGCTCCAGACATAGAAACATTTCTGTATAACATAGAGGTCAGTAAAGTTTAGGAACTGAATATCACATTACTCTGTGGCCCTAGGAGAGGGAAATAAAGTGAATAATTGCTGCAAAATATCATTAATGCTCAAGGTCACATACCTATTGCCTGTGTCATAACAGAATGTCCTCTCCTGCTCTACCTTCCTTGTCCTTTAAGACTATATCATACTGTTAGAACCTAAATGACTCGTATAAGCCTATTCAGAAAGTCAGCTAGGAAATGTGGTCTCAATTTCTAGGCTTGGGTGGGTGTGAACATAGGTAATAACCAGGAGGGTAGAAATGGGTCACGTAATCTGATTTACATTTTAAAACTTTCATTCTGTTGACTTAAAAAATTAAAAACAGTTAAAATGTAAATATAAATTTTCAACATTACAAAGGCAAGGATAATAGGTAGATAGTTGAACCAATTGGTAGAGTTGGAGATGGAAAAAATTAAAGTGATGAATATTTGAAACAAAATAGGCAGGTTTAAAAGATGGAGTGTTCTTAATGTTATAATTCTATGGACTTTACAATTCCCTGGGTTTCTGTGGATCCCTCGCTGTCCTACTTTACTTTTTAATTAAACTTGACTAAAAATGATGTTTTGAAGACAATAAATATTCCATAAAATACCAGAGGGCAACTTTTTCTTTTGAAATCTTATTACTTAGATGTATTTGATATTATTATATGATTAAAAACCAACTCACAAAGTAATGCCATGTAACTAAAGATTTTATTATCCTTACAGAATATAAATGCTTGCATCTTATGCCAAGGAGGTGGAGAAAATTCATTAAGCACTTTAGCTTTAAATTATGTTACTACCACCCACTAAAAGGGAGAATCACAATTTCATATTCCCACTGTGCTAAAGATCTATATATTAGCCCCTAAAAAACTGGTTTTATGGAGTAATGAAAAGAAAGTGTTTGGGGATGAGAATTTTATAATTATATCATTCAATCTCTTTCTACATGCTTTTATCTCTAAAAATTTCATATAAGCAGCAAAATTTGAAGCTTCCAAAAAGGTTCAGAATATGTGAATATATATGAATAGGTGCATATTCTCCTCCAATCCAGAACTGAAACATATATATAATACATATTATTAATAATATACAAGTTATATATCATTCTATATGTAATTTAAAATGAAGATAAAAACATGAAGCCATCTTTTGTAATTCTAAAGACTGAAATCCCATCATACAGCATTTTAGAATTCCCAAGCTATTACTTTCTCTTCACTGTCTTCTATTTCACTTTTTCCCTCATGAATACCAAAGAAATCCAATGGTGAGAAATAATCTTTGCAATAAGGTCTAAGGCAGGATGAAACCTGCACCTTTCAACTGAGTTCCTTGCACCTTCAAATCAGAATTTCAGTGGACAGAGCTTCATTTCTTTATAAAAATTCTCTTAGCTGATTAAAATAGAAATATAACTCAAGTCATACTGTTAAATGTAAAATATCTAGCCAGACACAGGGGCACATGCCTGTAATCCCAGTGCTTGGAATTTTGAAACAGGAAGATGACAAGTTCAAGGCCAGCCTCACCAAGTTAGGAAGAACATCAGCAACTTAAGGAGGCCTTGGTTTAAAATGAAAAGTAAAAATGGCTGGGGATGTAGTTCAAAGAATGAATGCCCCTTGGTTTAATCTGAAGTAACAAAAAAATAAAGAAAAGAAAAAAGAGAAAGCTTTTGAGAGAGGGAAAGTCATTAAAATAAATAAAACTAAAAAGAAAAGAATGAGGTGGAACAAAAAAAAAGAATGAATGCAGAAAAAAAAAAAAGAATGATGGCAGGCAGCAAAAGCAATTATGTCCTACTTCATGATTTTAGTTAATGACATAGGGATGTTATAAGATAGAATGGCACGGCATGACTTTTCAAGAGTATTTTTAGCAGTGTGAAGTTACAGCATGTCAATGTGGAATTGGCAGGATGGCAGTTATATATGACAGGCAGACACCAGAAATTATAACCTAAAGACAAATAAGGAAGAAACTTAAATGCCTCCATGGTTCAGCACACCAAAGGCTGACTTCTCTCTCATACTACATGCGCAGGCCAGACCAAACTATTCCTAAGCTGCTTCTCTACATGTGCCAGCCAATCACGTTTGTTTCTTTGTTTAGTTTTCTGCATCCTGTGGCTTTTCCAACTACCTCATCATTTGGCTGCACAGTCACCGTGGCAGAGGAAGAGAGGATGCGGAGAACTCTCAGCTGCTCCACGTCAATCCCAAAGGATCCTCTGGACTTCCATCCACAGCTCCTTGGCCAGGACTACTCATATCCACCCCAAATAATCTCTCAAGAGAAGCTAGAAAATGCATCCTTTTTGTACTCCCAGGGAGAAGAGGGAGAAGGGAAGGAGAAGGGAGAAGGGAAGGAGAAGGGAGAGGGGAAGGGGAAGGGAGAGGGGAAGGGAGAGGGGAAGGGGAAGGAAAGGGGAAGGAGAAAGGGAAGGGGAAGGAAAGGGGAAGGAGAAAGGGAAGGAGAGGGAGGAGGAGGAGGAGGAGGAGGAGGAGGAGGAGAAGAAGATTAGTTGGTAAAAGCAAAACTGGAACCAGTTATGTGATTATAGAAACTATTTAGAGGGAGCAAAATGTCAGCAACATGGACGACAGGTGATAGGTAATGATCAGTTTACAAGGTCTGAAGTGCTGAGTGACAAGGTCTGCCCTAGGACATAATTAAAGAGCAGTTATGGGTGGGGTGAAAGAACTCAGTATAAAGGGAGCTAGCCTGAATTAGCAGCAGGTTCCACATCTCTAACCATGGATGTGAAATAATTGGGCAGTACTAAAATCAGCTGCAGAGAAATTGAGGTGGAAAAGGCAATTCTCAAGTCCCCAATGGGAAAAGGATAAGACAAAAATTCCTGAATTAGGACTAGAATAGATAATTGAGACTTGATATCAGGATCCGGGATGAAACTTAGTGACTAGAATATAAAGCAAGACTTGCACAAAAGTTAATTACACAATTGGCCTATTTTGAGACATAACACACATTGAGGTCACTTTAAATATATATATATATATTATAAAAAAATTTGTATATATATATATATATATATACAAATTTTTTCATAACATTATTTCATGGAAACACAAAACAAAATAAGAAAATGAAAACTTTAACATAGAATTTACCAAGACCGAACTCCAAGATAGGAACCTTAAGGATGCCTGGGAAACATGACAATCTTAGCAACCAGGTCACAGTTGTGACCCCTCAACAACTCTGCTGCTTGTGACCACTTTATATATTTTAATGTTGCAGCATTCAACAACATGATGACTAACATATTTTCTGTCCTTTTTACCCCCTATTTTGTTTTCTTTTTGTACTGAAGATTGAATGCAGTGCCTTCTACCTCTGAGCTACACTCTCAGCCCTATTTTATTTTCTAGTTTGAAATAGGGTCTCACTAAGTTGTTGAGGGTCTCACTAATTTGATGAGGCTGACCTCAAACCTGTGATCCTTCTGTGTCAGCCTCTCATGTACTAGGATTACAGATGTGTGCCACCGTGCCTGACTACTATCTCTCTGTCAACACTTTTCCTATCAAGAGTTCAAAATCTCAGCTAGGCATGGTGGCACACGCCTGTAATCCCAGTATTTGGGAGGCTGTGAGAGGAGGATCACAGGTTTGAGGCCAGCCTCAGGAATTTAGTTAAGACCCTGTTTCACTAAATAATAGGACTGGGGGTTTATCTTAGAGGCTTTGATTCTCAGTAACACACATACACACACACACACACACACACACACACACACACACACACACACACGCTTTGCTGTTTGTAGCAACCTTGGTTGGAAGCTTGTTTGTTTTGTTTTGATTTGTTTATTGTGTTTTCTCTTGTGAGCATTTAGAATTGGTAGAATTTTCTCCTTAAATGTTCAGTAGATAGAATTGACCAGCCAAGGCCTGTGTGCCTGGAGTTTTGGGAGAAAGATTTTTAACTTTTTTTTCTTTAATAGGAATATGACAATTTAGACCTGTTTTGTTTTGTCTGAGAGTTATCTGTGTCTTTCAAAAAATTGTTTCATTTCATTTACTTTTGTCTTATTGACTTTCCCTACTGTTTTTCTCTTTTCAGTTTTATTGATTGATATTTTAATAATCTTTTCTGGATTGTCTTTAACTTGCTCTACTTTTCCTACCATTTGGGTAGAAAACTAGATTATTGAGACCATAATTTTCTATTATAAGCATTTGATGGTAAAATTTCCCTCTAATCATTCCCTTGGTAGATCCCACAAATTTTGATATATTGCTTTTGATTTCTTTCAATTCAAATATTTTCTACTTTTCCCCTTTGCTCCACAAGTTAGACTTTATCATTTACTTGGAATTGTGTTAGTCCATTGACAAATATTTGAGACTTTCTAGATTTCTTTTTGCTATAGATTCTGCTGTAATTGTATTGTGGTCAGCAAATATCATCTATATGATTCAATTATTTTAATTTGTTGAGATTTCTTAAAGGCTTAGAATATCCTCCATCTTGATGAAAATTCAAATGCACTTGGAATGAATGTGTATTCTTCTAAGGTTGAGTGGAGTAGCCCTACATATCAATTAGGTCATGTTAGTTAATAGTGACCTTCAAGTCTTCTTATTGATTGTCTACTTTTTCTACCAATTACTGAGAGAAAAATGTCAAGGTCTCCAAGTAAATATTTAAATTTGTCTATTTCTCCTTACAGTTTGGTCAAGTTTTAGTTCTATATTGCAAAACGCTAGCAAGTATGTACAAATTTAGGATTACTGTGTCTTCTTTGTGAATTTAAACTCTTGTCCTTATATAATGTCTTTCTGTCTTCCTTGAATTCTTTCTTGTTCTGAAATCTACTTTGTCTGACATGATATAGCTATTTCTGCTTTCTTTGGCTAGTATCTACATGGTATGACCTTTTTTCATTTTACCTTATTTTAATTTTAATCTTCCTATATTTTTAAATGGAGAGAGGAATTCATGGAGTCAAGTGTAATAATGCTTAAAAAAAACAATTTGATTACTTTTAATTGGAATAGTTAGATCATTGACTGGTAATGTGAGTATTAATACAATTAAACTGAAACCTGGTATTTTACTGATTATTTTCATTTGTTCTATCTGCTATATGTTCTATTTTCTCTGCTTTTCTGTTTCCCTTTGGATTACCTTCTATAATCCCAATAATAATTTCAGATTTATTTATTATTTATAAGTCTGAAATTATTTTTAGTTTTTTAAGTCATAATCCACGCAAAATTAGTTTTTTTATATTTAATGTTGTCCTTAGTAATATACTTCCAATTCTTCTCTGTCATACTTTTTAAAAATTTCTGTCATGAATGTTATTTTTCTCATGTTAAAGGGCTCACAACACATTGTTACTTATTATTTTTGCTTTAGAGAAGGAGTTATTTCTTAGAGAAATTAAAAACAAGAACAAATTATATTTGCTTTACTTTTACCATTTCTTGAACTCTAGTGCTTTGAACAACTCCATGCTATAGTTGTATATCATATTCTCTTTTCATGAAGAAATTTCTTGCAGCATACAACTACTGATAATTTTCCAATTTTTGTTTGTCTAAAAAAGTCTTTATTTCAACCTTCATTTCCTGCTTGCTGTAGAATTCTGAGTGAACTCTTTTTTCTTTCAGTATTTTTTAAGTCTCTGGCTGTCTTCAAGATTCTACTTTTTATCATTTTATCATTAGTTATCACTAGTGTGGCTTTGGTGGGTCTAGGTATTTTTTATTTATTTTCATTTGCAGTATCTTTTTTAGAGTGTCTTCTCAAATTTTGGATATGTCTTTTGATGTATTTAATTATTTTTGGAAAATTCTTGGTTGTTATCCCTTCTTCTCTGCAGTCTTTCTCTTTTCTCCTTTCTAATAATAATCACTCATATGTCAGATTACTTGATTTATTCTCATATCTCCTAGAGGTTTGTTTCTTGTTATTTCTCCTACTATTCTCTCTGCATTTAAATTTGTACAATTCATTTTTTCATAAGTTAACTCATTTTTCCTCTGTTGTATTAAGTCTATTATTGAGCAAAGCAAAGGAAATATTCATCTCTTGTTTTTATTTCTGGGATTTTGATTTGATAGTTCCCATCTCTCTCTTTTTTTTAATGGTACTAGGGATCCAACCCAGGGTTTTGCACAAGCTATGTAAGTGCTCTACCACTTACTTTCAACCCCAGCCCTTTCTTAAAATTTCATTTTGAAATGAGGTATTGCTAATTTGTCAAGGATGGTCTGCCTCTCATGTAGCTGGGATTAGAGGTGTGAACCACCATGGTATTATACTCCCACCTCTATTGAAATTCCCAACTGTAAGTGTATGTTATCCACTTTCTACTAAGAGTATTGAACTTATCAGCCACAGTTTCTGTTTGTGTACTTAAGAATCCCAGCATATGGGTCATTTCTGGATGTCTTCACTTGTTTTGTCTCGGGACAACATTTGCCATTTTTCTCATGAACTTTGATGGACAAATAATTACAATATATAAAAAAGTAAAGACATGTTTGTGTGCTTGGAAATGATCACTACTCTTTTCTCAGGCTACTGGTCAAGGAGTTAAGTGGCTCTTGTCAGATGTTGAACTGGTTTGGTTTTTGATGCTGCCATGATTACTATCAGCTCTCCACAGGCTTTGGTTCTTCTAGGATCACCTTGTGTTTAAGGCTGGGTCTAGATTACTGGAGGTTGTTCTAGGAGGTCCTTTCTCTCCCCTAAGATTTCAGCACTTCCTGAATTCCTGTGCCATAGAGGAAGTTGCTCACCACCCTTGTCATCCCCCAGTTGTAGGTTGGTATTATTTGTTAGGATAATCTTGTTGGGAGGGTGGTGAAGAGCTCTCTAATATTCCAGGCCACTACTAGTTTTATGCAATCTCTGTGTGCCTGACTATCAATGGGAATCTACAGCTATGGAGGATCTCCTAATATTCCTGATAGACTTACTCTAGACACTGTTCAAAGAAAAAAAAAAAACAACAAAACCTTTCTCCTTAGGGAGGAACTTCTTCCTAGGATCACCAGCAGTGAGACCATCAACTACCCTAATGATTATTCCACTTCATCCAGAAGGGTGTCAACTATTCCTGTGAAGAAAATCATAGTACTACAGGTATCCATTTCATTTTTAAAATTTTATTTATGTATTTATTTATTTATTTTGTGTGTCCATGTGTATGTGTGTGTAGTACTAGGGATTGATTGAACACGGGGGTATTCTACTTCTGAGCTATATCCTCAGACCTATTTATTTTTTTCTTTTGAAACAGAGTCTCACTAAGTTGTGGAGGGCCTGACTAAGTTGCTGAGGCTAACCTCGAACCTGTGATCCTCCTGTCTCAGCTTCCCAAGTACTAGAATTATAGGCATGCACCACTATACCTGGCTTGGCTGATTTATTTTTAAGCTGTATCCCATTATAAAATGAACACCACTGTCAATTTTTTACTTAAAGTACAATGGTCCAGTACTTTTCACAATCCTTCCTCTGTTTAGAAGTAATGAGAAGATAGAGCCTACATCTGACTCTGGTGGTAATCCAGTCTAAGCAACTAATCTATGAGCTGGTACTGGGACAATAGCAGACAACACACACACACACACACACACACACACACACACACACACACCCCTATGTAAATATATGGACTAACATATATATGCCATTCTCACTATAGTAAAATAATTAATTTTCAGGATATAGATATGTGAATGCAGATAATATAGTCTCGATTAGCCATTTATTTTAATAAAAATTTAAAATTTTTGTTAAACATTTCTAGTTTTACTTTGTCACTTAATTTTTCCAAGGACCCGACTTTTTTCATCGAAGAGGCTCACACTCACTGAAAGTAGCTGGCACTATACCTACCCTCCCCCCATCTTCTGAGTTCCAAATTCAGGGAGAAATTTACATTATAAAAATACCTTTAAAACCATCCTTCAGAGAAAACTGAATTACATTTATGTCAAGGTAAAAATTAAAATACTTCTGACTTACTATAAAACAATAGTAAAAAAATTGAGTTGTACGAAGACTATTTTTCTCCAAAATTTCATTGTGTTTGGCACTTCTAAATTGTAACATTCGTGTAATCACCTTTTTTTATTTTCTCACATTGACACATCTAAGAATCAAGCCATATCTCTGTCCTCACACCTTGCATCACAAACTAGAGCCAAGGAAGCTGGAATTCCCACACCAAGTTGAACTCTGGCATTTCACTGTCTGGAGAAAAGAGGCTTTGAAAATCTTAAGTCAAGATTTTATAAAAGATATTTCTTGGGTGACAAATAATCAGGAAGATTTTATATTCTAGGTTAATAGTATTATATGAATCTTAACTTTAGCTGGCAATGTAGCAATTAAACAAGAAGTAATTATTCGAGGGTTGTCATAACATAATAATATGACTCTACAAATTAGGTTTTATAGAAACCACTATAATATATAATTTGTAGGTTTTAGTAATGGAGCATTTCAGATATACAGAAAGTGTCACAGCAGACCCTTTATACTTACAGAGAGAATTAAAAGATACTAATATTTTCCAATGTCTGTTTCATACTTCGTTTTTAATTTTAAGAAAATAAATTTAAATTAAAGATGGCAGAATAGAAGGAGATAGCATATTTTAGATCCTCTGAGACTTGAAACTCAGCTAGTGGGAAGTCTAATTCTTAGCAAGGGAAGAAAAACAGTCAGAACTCAACAGAAGAATGCCAGTTGAAATGCAGTGGACTTGGAGGCAACAGAAAGAGCAGAAGACTGAAAAGAGCTCCATGTGTCCCACCTGGGAGCAGAGAGCAGAGGCAGTGCATTATGCTGAGCCTATGCAGGGCTAGATGCTACTGACCCTTGCCTAGCCAGTGAGTGCAGAAAACTAATAAAAAGCAACCACATTTTTCTCTATAGGCTATAATACCTTAAGACTCAACTCCCCATACAGCCCGGCCAGACCTTGCAGCAAAATCCTATGGCTGCAGATAATTCTGCCAGTAGGGACCCTAGAGGCACTCATCAACTCCCTGAGTTAATAAAGCATCCCAGTGGGAGACCGCCCAGGCATGTGTTGTGGAAGTAGGGGTAGGGGAAAGAGTTAGAAATATGAATTAGTAGATAGCCCCTAGGGACATTCAGGCAAGAGGGACCTAGAGTTGCTGTTTGCTGTGCCCTTGCAGGGTCTCCAGCAATTATCACAGGATCATCAGCCATGGTGTCTATGGGATGAAATAACTCAGGCAGCTGAGTTGCAGGTTCATAAAGTTCTAAACCCATTCACTTTTTGTGTGAGTGCTATAAGCACAAAAGCCAGAGGGGAATGAGGGATCACAGCATCACAGCCACCCAGAGCAGCGGTGTCCCTAGGGCTAAAAAACTGAGCCACCCAAGCCCCAGGCTTGAAATGATACAATCTCTCCCTTTCAGAGTTTGGGGCCTAAATGTAGGGAGTCCAGGGACCAGTAGGGATTTGCAAGATAGCAGCTACAGGCTGGGAACTCAACACTCTCTTCACCAGCAGAGTTTGTGCCTGGCATGCATGCATGCCATTGACTAACAGTGCTCCATGTGATTGTAACCAGCAGATCAGTGGTGGTGTCCCTGGCACATCAAAGCTGAGCAAGATGGGCCACAAGCTTGGAACATAGCAATATCTAGCCCTGTTGAGCTTAGGCCCAGTGGCCACAGAGACTGGAGATCAGTGCTCTGCAGTTTCATGGGTTCACAATCAGAAGAGCAGCAGTGATCACGGTGGCTTACAGCCAATCAGAGACTCCTGTTTGCTTGCATTCAGAACTACATCTTGTTAAAGAGGATCTGGGGAGCAAACTAAAAAGTTTGATTATATGAGACAGATTTGTGGAGGCAAATATATACCCTAGCATAGACCTTATTATAAAGGGAAAACAAATAGACACAAGACTCACACACAGATGCCAAGACAGCAAAAATACAATCCTGAGAACTCTGAAAACATGAGAATGAAGAACAGCAAAGAAACAATAAACTTCCAAAACTCAACAACAAAAGAGATCACCAATACTGAGCTGCAGGAAATGCTAGAAAGAGAATTTTGAATTTTGATCTTCAATATGATCAAAGGCCTTAGAAATGAAATCAGAGGAAATGTATAGGAAATGAAAAAATGTAGCCAGGTGTGGTGGCGCATGCTTTAAATCCCAGCATTTGGGAGACTGAGACTGGAGGATCTGGGTTCATGGCCAGCCTCAGCTACCCAGTGACGCACTCCACAACTTAGTGAGACCCTGTTTCAAAATAAAGAATAAAAAAATAGGGCTGGCTCAGAGGTAGAATGCCCTTGAGTTCAATCCCTAGTACAGAAAAAAAAAAAGAAAAGAAAAAATGTATGAATAGGAAAAAATGTATGAATAGAGAATATGAGTCCCCAAGTAAGAACCAAAAAGAGGCTTTGAGTAAAATGGAGTAAATAAATTAAAGACCTCAATAGAAACCATCTCTGGCAGGCTAGATGACATGGAAAATAGAGAATCACTCTTGGAAGACAACTTATTCAAAAGTGAAAACACAGTAACAATATAGAGAAGATAATACAACAACACAACCTGAACATTCAACAAATATGATAATATTAAATGATCTACCTTATGGATAATAGGTATTGAAGAAGGTCTAGAAACACAAACCAAGGGTATCAGAAACATCTTCAGAGAAATAATTTCAGAGAATTTCCCGAACATAGAAAATGACTTGGATATTCACACACAGGAGACATTCAGAACAATATCAATACATGATAAAAGATGAATTTCTCCATAGCATGTAATAATCAAAATTACTAACATAGAGAACAAGGAAAGAATCTTAAAAGCAGTGAGGACAAAAGAACCGGTGACATTCAGAGGAAAAATAATAAGAATCACTTCAGAATTCTCAACCCAAGCCATGAAAGCCAGGAGGGACTGGTATTATGCACTCCAGACCCTGAAAAAAAACAACTTCTAACCAAGACTGCTATACCCAGCAAAGATAATATTCAAAATAGATGGAGAAAAAAAATATTCCAAGACAAGCAGAAATTAAAAGAATTAATGACTACTAAGTCAGCACTAGAGAAAATACTTTAAAAAAGTAAAACACAAAGAAAAAAAAATGAAGCAAATACAAGAATCAGAGAAGGGGCAAACTCCACCAGGACAACTAGACAAAGGAGAAGTAATGTTATATCAAAGAGAAAATAGAACACAAAATGACGGGGGGGGGGGGCGCATATCTCAATAACAACTCTGAATGTCAAAGGTCTTAACTTCCCAATTAAAAGGCATAGATTGGAAATGTGGAATTAAAAAAATAATCTAACTCTATGCTATTTGCAAGGAACTCAACTTACAACCAAAGATATCCTTACACTAGAAGTGAAAGGATAGAAAAAAATATACCATGCAAATGGAAACCGAAAACAAGCAGGGGAAGCAACACTTATATTAAACAAAACAGACTTTAGGCTAAAACTCATCAGAAGAGACAAAGTGGGGCACTTCTTGTTAATAAAAGGAACAATCCAACAAGAAGATATAATGATAATAAACATTTATGCCCCAAATGTGGGTGAACCCCTTTAGGACATCAGGTCTCAAAGAGACCCAAATGCAATCATATTGGGAGACCTCAACACACCACTCACACCACCAGATTGATCATCCAGGCAAAAGATGAGTAAAGACTCTTCAGTTCTAAAGAACACTATAAACCAAATGGATCTAATAGATGTGTACAGAATATTACAATCAATAACACATTCTTCACAGGTGTTCATGGAACATTCTCCAAAATAGAACACATTCTGAGCCACAAAGGAAATACCAGCAAATTAAAAACAGTGTAATATAATTTCCTGTGTCTTTTCAGATTATAATGGAATGGAAGTAGAAATCAATAGCAGGAAGACCAAAAGAAAATACATAAATATATGGAGACTGAATGATATACTTTTAAATGAGGACAGAGTCAGAAAAAAATTAAGGGAAGAAATTTAAAAATTCCTAGAATTAAATGAAAATAGAGACATTACATACCAAAATCCATGGGACATTTTGAAGGTGGCTTTAAAAGGAAAATTTGTAGCATTGAGTGCCCATATAAGAAAAACAGAAAGTTGCTAAATAAATAAATATAGTCCTCAAGACTCTTGCCAGAGTAATAAGACAAAAGAAGAATATCAAAGGAATTCAAATAGAAAAGGATGAATTAAAATTATCTCTATTTGCAGATAACATGATCCTATATTTAAAAGACCAAAAAAAAAAAAAAAGTAACACTCCAACATATAAGTACAGATAGAAACTTCTTCAACAAGACCCCTATAGCTCAAGAAATTAAAAAAAGAATAAATAAATGGGATGGCATTAAACTAAATAGTTTCTGCTCATCAAAGGAAACCATCAAGGATCTAAAGAGAAAACCTACAGAATGAGAGAATATTTTTTTGCCATTTATCCCTCTAATAGAGGACTATTATCTAGAATATACAAAGAACGTAAAAGTCTTTATGCTAAAAAAAAAATCCAATTAAGTAATGGTCAATTGAACTAAGTAGACACTTCAGGAAAGAAGAGATACAAATGGCCAATAAATACATGAAAAAATGTTCAACATCATTAGCAAGCAGGGAAGTGCAAACCAAAACTATACTGAGATTCCATCTAACTCCAATCAGAATGGCAATCATCAAGAAGTCAAAAAACAATAAATGTTGGTGACGATATGGAGAAATAGGAACTCTTGTACTGTGGGTGGAATTGCAAATTACCTCAAGTGTAGATATGATGAGGTCTTTAAAACCCAAATAAGAAAAATTTAAAAAGTAAAAACCAAATTTATTAGAATTTTCACTTGAAAAAATCATTGAAGCACCCTATACATTTTAATTTCTGAATGAATAAAATCAGCCTTCATAACCCACCAAATCATCAAAGCAAAAAAGTTTCTGGAGTCCTTTTTATTCTTCTTATTAAAGTTGAAAAGTCCTGGAGGCCCAAAAGTAAGACAGCCACAGTGGGCCACATGCCCCATGACCCGGCTATGTGACTTCACAAGGAGCCATTGTAAGGGAATCTCCAGGATCGGCTATGTAAGACCCTCGCCACGGCTAGCTTCTGTCCATTAGTACAGGGAGTTTTAGGTGGTGACCTGTCAGACTCCAAGATAGTTAGTGCTTTTGGTGGACTGGTGGCTTTGGATCTGAATTGTTGGTTTGGGCTTTTGGCTTTGTGGGATATGTGTGTGTGTGTGTGTGTGTGTGTGTGTGTGTGTGTGTGTGTGTGTTTGGGTTTGTTATTTTGCTGTACTTTTGTTTTTTTTTTAGCTAGCATCATTTGTTGCTATTGCAGCTTTTGATGAACAGTGCTAGGAGAGATAGTAGAGAGGCCAGGTCAGGCCTCACAGCCAGCTCTCCCTGTGAGGATAGCCTCCTGGACAATTATATGGTCCTGAAGGAAACTGACAAGGGTGGTTTTGTATGGGTCCAACTGGCCTGCCCTATCCTGACTGGGACTGAGGTGACTGTGAAGGTGTTGCTTTCATTTAGGGACAACCCCTTGGTTCTATCCAAAATTGCTATTATGAAAGCAGTGGGGCACCTGAACGTCCTCCAGCTGTTTGAGGTCATAGACTTGGTGACTTTGTCTACCTTCTTCACATGATGGAGCATGTGAGCCAGGCAGGGGAGTGGGGGGGAGCTGCTGCTGTACAATGTCAGGGAATCTAGTAGCTTAGAGGAGGAGGAGACCCAGAAGGTGTTCTGGCAGATTGTGAGTGCAATGTGCTACTTCCACAAGAGGGGCATCCTGCACAGGAACCTGAAGCCAAATAGCATCCTCTTGATCCTCCTGGATTCGGAAGGGAACATCAGTCTTTGACTTTAGTCTGTGTTGCTATTTCAAGGCCAGGCCAAGTTGAAAACCATCTGTGGCACTAGAGGTCTACGGGGGCCAAGCCCTAAGGTAGACCTCTGGAGCCCTGGAGTCATCCTCCTCATTATGTTTGTAGGATGAATCCTGTTCACTGGCACCACCCAAGAGCAGCTGCAGGAGAAGGTGCTGCAGGGAAGGTACCTAATGTCCCCTCACATCACCATCAAGCGACAATCCTCAACTACTTATTGACTGTTAACCTGAATGTGAGGGCCACCGCCAACGAAATCCTGGAGCATCTGTGACTGAGACAGGGTAAGGAGCATTCACTTCCTGGTATGGAGCTGCTCCCCAAATGCAAACCCTGCAGCCCTGAAATTCATGCACTTCTTGGGTTACGACCCACACCAGACCTGGCTATCAGTGGTGAATAGGACAGTGCAATGACTGCATACCTTCTGATCTGATGCCATGTGAGCCACCGGGCAGGGGGTACCATCCAGGCTGGGCAGAGTTTCAGTGTGTCATGCCACCTCCATCCTCAGCAGATTCTTCTGCCTTCCCCCTGCAGCCAAAGAGGAGAGCCAGCCAGCCCGACCTTCCCCCTTCTGGTTCCTGTCAGGACACACAGTCGAGACAGAAGGTCAGAGGAGACAACCTGCCTGCCATTCCCTTGAGCTGCCCACCAAAGAGGACTCCCTCTCCCAACGCAGCCCCCCAGAATGGCCCTGAGGCCCCCAAGCCAGCATCCAGCAACCCCATCGTGAGCCTGCCTCCAGGACCCGGGACGACAGGAAGGGCTGGAGGTAGGTCACCAGGAGGATTGTTACCTGCATCATCCGCACCTGTTGCTGCTATGTGCTGGCCCCTGGACCCAACAGGGTTATTCCAGAGAGAGGAGGGTGAGGCGTCCCAGACTATTGAGCAACAATTTTGCTCCAGAAAAATCAGAATGATGAGGAGAATGAAACCAATTCCCTGGATCCTGACTTCAGCCAGAGTGGACTCAGCTGCAGGACATTGTACTCGACAGATTCCCGTCAAGAGGCCCCCGCCTGCAAGAAACCAGAAAGTATTTTTCTCAGGAAACTCATTCCTATGTTTTCTTAAATGATTTTTAATAAATTGTTAAGAATTTTATAATTAAAATGAGATACAAATAAGTAAATAAATTGGCTATTATAAACAAAAAAAAGAAAAGAAATTTAGGACAATAGAGGGTAACATATCCTTCTTCCCAACATCTAGATCAAAATCATCCAGAAATTAGTGTCCAAATGAATTCTATATTTTTTGTTTATCTCATATATAGATAGATATATGAATGGACATAGAATTATTATGATTAGTTTTACATTAATTACAACATACAGTTTTTACCCTTTTATAAATTGTTTCTAAGATTCAATATGTTTTTTATAATTCAACCATGTTGATTGTTTAAAATAAATTTTAACTTCACTAGATTGTTGCAACTATGAAAAAGTAGTATTACATTCATCTCCTAAGAGATGATTATATTTATCATCTTTTTTTCACTCTTGCAATTCTTTCTAAGATAAAAGCCACACATCTCAAACACGGGAGTGAGAGTATCTCTAAGATAAACATTTTAAAATAAAATTATTAGCCAGTCCTGGTGGCCCACACTTGCAATCCCAGTACTTAGGTCTGTGGCGAGCCTCAGCTACTTAGTGAGGCCCTCCACAACTTAATGAGAATCTGTTTCAAAATAAAGAATAAAAAAAAGGACTGGGGGTGTAGCTCAGAGGTAGAATGCCCCTGAGTTCAATCCCTAGTACTTCAATAATAATAATAATAATAATAATAATAATAATAATAATAATAATAATAAAATTACTGATTAAAGATTGTGGAATAGAGAGAGACAGTGTGTTTCAGGTGTTCTGAGACTTGGAACTAAACCAGTAGGATGACTGCCTCCTGAAAAGGAAGGATAAGTAACCCAAACTCAACAAAACAACTGCAGTAGAAATGTGATGGAACTGGAGGCAGAAGAGAGAGTGCAGACTGTAAAAAGCGCCCCGCATCTCGCCTGCTGAGCAGAGAGCAGCAGCAGTGGTGGCGGAACCATCTTGACTAGGCCGCTCAGGCACTGTGGCTCCCACAGACTTCCAGCAAAGAAGCGGCAGATTCTTGTGAAGCCAGCAACTATAGACCATCATCCAAAGCTGTCGAGTTTTTTCTCCACGCTTGCCACTTTTTATTTATTTTTTGTTTTGTTTTGTTTTGTTTTGTGGTACTGGGGATTGAATCCAGGGACATTCTACCTCTGAGCTATACCCCCAGCCCTATTTTTTATTCTTTATTTTGAAACAGATTCTCACTAAGTTGTGGAGAGCCTCACTAAGTAGCTGAGACTGGCCACCATATCATCCAGTCTCAGCCTCCTAAGTACTGGGATTACAAGTGTGTGCCACCACAACTGGCTTGACACTTTTTCTGTATCTGTTGTGATGACCTTATGATTTTCATCTGCTGTTTTACTGATTTGTCTATGTGGAGCTATCCTTGTACTTCTGAGATTTAACCAATCTGACGATAATGAATGATCTTTTTGATGTGCTGCTGAATTTGGCTTTTGAGTATTGTTTTGAAAAATTTTGCAGCTATGTTCATCAGGTATATTGCACTATGATTTTCTTTTTTAGTTGTGTCTTTGCCTGGTTTTGCTAATACAGTGATGCTGGCCTCATAGAATGTGCTTGGAAGGGTCCCCTCCCTTGAAATTCTATAGAATAGCTTGAAAAGAATCACCATTAGTTCTTCTTAAAAAGTTTGGTAAAATTCATCAGTGAAGCCATCTGGTCCTGGGTTTTTCTCTGTTGGGAGAATTTTTATTGCTCATTTAAAATCATTACTTGTTGTAGCCAGGCATTGTGGCACATGCTAATCTCAGCACTTGGAAAGCTGAGACAGGAGGATCACAGGTTCATGGCCAGTATCAGATACTTAGTAAGGCCCTCAGAAACTGAGTGAGACCCTGTTTCAAAATAAAGAATAAAAATAGGGATGGCGTATAGCTCAGAGGTAGAATGCCCCTGGGTTCAATCCCTAGTACTGAAAGAAAAAAAAAAATCATTACTTTTTATTGGTCTAATCAGTTTTTGTTTGTTTGTTAAATAAGCACATGCAGAAGTTGAAATTGAATTTTAACTTTTCACATTTTACAAAAATTAACTCAAGCCTAGCATGGTAGTACAAACCTGTAATCCTAGTACTTAAATGGCAGAGATAGGAGGATTGCAGGTTCACATCTAGCCTCAGGGACTTAGTGAGGCCCTCCACAACTTAGTGAGACTATTTCTAGAAAAATAAAATAACAAAAAATAAAATAAGATAAAAAGAATAAAAATAAGGCCAGGCGTGTAGCTCAGTGATAGAATGCCTCTGCATTTAATGTCAATCCCCCCCCACATACACACACATGCACACACACACACACACACACACACACACACACACAACTCAAAATGGATCAAAGAAAAACCTAAATGTAAAACCTGAAACTCTAAAACTACAGGAAGAAAATATAGAGGAACCACTTCAAGACACTGGTATAGACAACAATTTTCTGGATAGGACCCTAAAAGCACAGAAACAGGATCAAGAACTGACTACTGGGATTATATCAAACTAAACAGCTTCTTCAAAGAAAAGAATGCATTCAACAGAGTAAAGAGAATCAACTCACAGAATGGAAGGAAATATTTTTCAAGTATTCATTTATCTGACAGAAAGTTAATATTCCAGAATATATAAGGAACTAAAAAAAGTTAACATCAGAAAGCAAGAAATGCAATTAGAAAATAGGCAGCTAACCAGAATAGATACTTCTTAAAAGAAAAAATCCAATAGCCAAAAAAATATGAAAAATGTTCAATATCATTTGTCACCAGAGAAATTCAAATCAAAAGCATAATGACATACCATCGCATTTCAGTTAGAATGGCTAATACAAAAACAACAACAAAAAAAACAAATGCTAGTGAAGATGTGGAAAAAAATGTATTCTTATTCACTGTTATGAGGAATGTAAATTTGTCATAGCCATTATGGAGAACAGTATAGAAGTTTCTCAAAAACTACAAATAGAACTATCATAGGATCCAGGTATCCTACTCCTGGAAATATTTCCAAAGGAAATAATATCAGCATACCAAAGAGGGACTTGTATTCTCACGTTTATTACAATACTATTCACAATAGCTAAAATATGGAAATCAGCCTAATTATAAAGCAATAGATAATGGATAAAGAAAATGTGGTAGTTATATACAATGGACTATTATTCAACCATAAAGAAGAATGAAAACCTGTCATTTGCAGCAAAATGTATGAGCTGTAGGACATCATGTTAAGTGAATAAGGCAGATACAAAAAAGATGATTATCACATTTTCTTTAATGTATGGAAGCTAAATAACCTCAATCACAAAGTAAAAAGCTGATAAAAGGGGATTGGATTTATCAGTGCATGCTATATGTATGTATTTATGTATGTATGGAAATATCACATTAAACTCTTAGTATGTCTAAATACATGTTAATAAACAGAATTAACTTTATTGAAATGGCTTATAGTAATGTTTTTCACACTGAGGAATTTAGTACACATACATTTTAACATATTATTAGTAAGTTTTTATTGTATAAAAAACTATCGTATGAAAACTTACCATTGTAAGTTTTATTATAGTTATTGCAAGTACTACCATGCCAGATTTGAGTTAATTTTTTTGTACAGTGTGAAAGATAGAAATCAAATTTCAACCTTTGCATATATTTATTTAATGAACAAAACCTGATTAGACCAATAAGCAAAACTTACTTATTGTATTACATAAAAACCTACTTACTGTATTACATATTATTACTTATTATTTTGTAAAAAATTGAAACTTACAAAAGAATTTCAGGAAAAGTATACAGGTCACCCAGTTTCTTCATGAATATTTTGTCTATTTGCTATATCAATTTCTATACCTATCTGTCCATTTGATAATAAATTTTCTTTTCCCCTTAATATGTCAGCATATATTTTCAAAGGAAAAAGTAAAAAAGCATTCTCTTATTTAACTACAATAGAATGATTGAAATCTGGAAATTAACATTGGTATAGTGTTATTTTGTAGCTACAGTTCTTATTCTATGCCAACAATATATTCCAATAATATGCTTTGTAAATATTCTCAACAATTGTTCCAATAAATGTCCCAATAGTATGCTTTACAGAATTCTTCCATAATATACTAGGCTATTTGTTTAGCTAACCCTCAATATAAACGTTTGTGTTAGGTTTCTGTTACTGTAGCAAACAGATAATCTGCTTCTGAAAAGTAAAGGTTTATTGTGGCTCACAGTTTTAGAGGTGTCAGTCCATGGTCTGTTGGCCCTGTTGCTTTCATCCTGTAATGAGACACAGCAGCACAGTGGACAGTGAATGTGGAGACAGCTACTCACCTCATGGCCACTGGGAAAGAAGGAAAGAGAGCAGGAGCCAGAGTCCCACAGTTCTCTTCAAGAGCACAGCCCCTGTGACATCACATCTCTAGCTGGGCGCCCCCTCCTGATGCTCCCACTCTCAAAACCCCAAGCTAGGGAGGGAGCCTTTACCACATGGATGGTCCAGAACCAAGCTTCAGCAACGTTACTGAGAAAGTAGTTTTTAGACATGATTAATGTTTAAGCCTGTATACTGAATAAAGCAGATTGCCCTCTACTTTTGGCTATACCTCCTGCAATCAGTTAAAGGCCTTTAAAAGCAAAGACTAAGGTGGTCTCAAGAAGAAATCCTGCCTCCAGATTGCAACATGGACATTTTGTCTGAGTTTCCAGTTTTTGGACACAAAGCTGCAGCACCAAGCCTTGCCTGGGTATCAGACTGCAGCTTGTATGAGTTTCAGACTTGTCTGATACGCAGTGGCATGAGCCAATTCCTTTAAATAAATCTCTCTGCGTATAAATATCTATCCTATTGCTTCTGCTTCTCTGGCGAACTTCAACACACTCTCTTGTTATTTTTTTTCAAAAGAATGAATTTTATTTTAATAACCAGATATAATCTTTATCTAATAGCTACATCATGAGTTTCTACTTTATTATCTTTGGTTGAGATTTCCATTGTATTACTTGGTGTTTCTCCCCACACTCCAACATTTTGAATTATAAAATCAACAAATATTTTTTCATATATTCATTATAATTGATTAAAAAAAGTATGACTATGAAAGTTCCTCTCATCCCAACTTTAATATAGCCAATGATTTCTAATATGTAGTTTTACAATTTTTAGAGATTATGTAATTTATTTCCCCCTTCATCCAGGAGTTAATAAAAACTTTAGTAATTTTTTTTTATAGGAGACTTCCTTACAATGTGTTTATCATTTCTATTTAGACTACATTGTTGTGGAAGGTTCTGTTTGTAATATTTCTACACATAATATATAATCAGTGTTTCAGTGTTTCATGTGATGTGAGAAAAAGCTATGTTCCCAATTATCAGGGTATGTGTTGCTCTATTTACCCAAAAGATTTGTGAAAGTCTTATACTGTCAGTGTATTTCTAGGTATTTCTTGCATCTCCTAGCAATTTCTGTATTATTTGGAGTATATGTTATATTTTTATTATTAATTATGGCTTTTTGCATCACAAAGTGGTCTTCTTTGTCTCCTTTAACTCGTTAAGTCCCAGGTTTTCAATTTGTGTATATTTCAATAAATTTGGCACAAATGAATGAAAATATGTTGAAAATAATAATCTAGAATTTATATAATATAAGATTAATTAATACTAATGCTAATAAGTATTACTGTATTATAAATGCTATAATATAATTATATAACATATCATATAATTATGTTATATTTAAGTTTTTATAGGTGTTTCATATCTGGGATGATTGGACAAAATAAGTTAATGGTTTTGGGTTTAAAAGTTACTTTTTTTACTATCAAGAGCACATGTTCTCTTCATTGTTATTTTCATTTGGCAGGTAGGTATAGCTTTGCTCAGACCTTTATTTTTAGATTTCCTGCATGATGTTGACTTGGGTATGTTTCTTATACATCATATATAACCACGTCTTGTTTTTTAAAACAGAATCTTTTCTTCTTGTGATTGAGTTAAACCACATACAGTTTCAGTATAATATCCCATATATGAAGAAATTTATGTTCATGATTTACAGTTTATTAATTGTGCTGCTCATATTGCCTATAACCTTACTAATTTTTATCACTTGTATTAGCCAATCTAGTTTAATGTGTATTTTGTTAAATTTTGCACTTAAAACTATTAAATAACTTCAAGGAAGTTCGGAACTATTGAACATTTGTAGTGAATTATGTTATATAATTATCCTCTTGATTACTTCATAAAATATTTTATTTTGCATGGGACTAGCATGTGTTACTTAGAGATACTGATGGGTTCAGCATGTGCATGCACTAGTCTAACCCAACCTCCCTTTCTCAACCCCATCTTCTCCATTTTATTATTTCCAATAAGTCTATTTGCTTTAAAGTAGTTTTTAAATATGCTTTTATTGCTATATTTTTATTGCTACTAAAATATTTCTATCAGTTTCTTTATCCATATTTTCTCATATATTTTTCTATTTCATTACTTTTGTTTCTTTTGAGATGCATACTTTGGCATGTTTGGGGGATGTTATTTATATTTTTCTATACATAATTTATAAAATGATATATGAAGCTTCTTCAATTAATATTATTTTAACTTTCATATAGTGTCCTTCAATTTATTTGAAATTGATATTAATTATTTTTTTCCTATCAGAGTACAGGAATTTTCTCCACACCAGTTATTAAACAATCTATCTTTTCTCCAGATTTCCTTTTTTCTTTTCCAATACCTGCACATTTTTCAATCTGTTTTGGTCATAAATACATGGGTCTGATTTGATGTACTTTCTTTACATATCTGTCTTATTCTTCTCTTTTCTACACAATTTTGATTTCTATGGCTTTATAACACATTTTAAAGAAAAAGTGTATCATTATTGCTTCACATTTTCGTTACTTTTAGGTTATAGTTTTACTTTAACAATTATAAATATTCATGCATGAAGAGTTTTTATATTCTTTTATCTTCCTCCCTTACCATAATCAGACATCTATAACATACTATTTATTCCATCATATAATTATCTTAGAAGTTACTGAACTAAGCTGAAAAAAGATCACTTTTTAAAACTCTTACAGCTACTAAAAAAAAAACAGCATTAAAAAGAATATATATTAAAAAATAGCATTATAGATCTAACTCACTTATAAATATATAAATCCCAAATAAAATATTAGCAAATGGAATCCAAGTGTGTTATTAAAGACTAATAGTCCATGACCAAATTGGGTTTAGTTTAGCATGGAAGCGTGATTTCATATTAGAAAATCCATTTATGTAATTCATTACATTAACTAATTAAGGAGAAAAATATATGATTGCCTCAATAAAATCCAAAATACCTCTCGAGAAAATTCAACATTCATTACTGATGAAGAGAAAAGCCAAACACATTTGTCTGAATATATTACAATAGATGATGTTCTTACATAATAAAATATCAGCCAGGCATGGTGGTGCATGCCTATAAACCCAGTACTTGGGAGGCTGAGAGAGGAGGATTGCAGGTTAAAAGCTAGTCTCAGCAACTTAGTTCCTGTTTCAAAATAAAAAATGGGGCTATAGCTGTAGCTCAGAAGTAGAACAACCCTGGGTTCAGTCCCAGGTACCACAAAAATTAATAATAATAAATAAATGAAATGAAATACCATATCTACTATTAAAATACTAGCAATCACTAATATCTTAGGGAGAACCTATGTCTTTCTTTTATGTGTGTGGCACTGGGAATCGAACCCAGGGGCATTCTACTTCTGAGCTATACCCCTAGCCCTATTATATTTTTATTTGGAAACAGGGTCTCATTAGGTTGCTGAAAGTCTCACTACTTGCTAAGGTTGTCCTCAAGCCAGTGATCCTCCTGTCTCAGCCTCCCAATACTGGGATTACAAGCATGTGACATCATGCCCGGCTTGAAAGATTACATCTTTAAAGCATATAAAGTACTATAAAGCACTTTGTGAAGTATCTTATTGGTGCAACACCATTGGATATGGAATTAGGCTGATAATGTATCATTTACAAATAATAGGCTGAATTTGGATCCAAGATGGAGACGGAGTAAGGACCCCTGGACTAGCCTGTCTCTAACTTGTATTGGTGCTGGAGCTCTAACCTGAGCAGCATTCCACATCCCATATTACCCTTATGGGAGGAGAACTAAAGACAAACTGAATACTATCTACAAACTGAACAATAACCCCTTTTAACACCCAGGCTGAAAACAGGGAAAAAAAAGACAACCAACCAGAGATGTGAGATTAATAGACCAACAGACACAGATGGTCTGCAGACTGGGTTGGTGGACAGGCAGGAACCTTTGGAAGAACCAAAAAATCTTATAATCAGCAACCTGACACCTACTTCACAGACATGGAAACCACCAGCCACAGAATCATACAGCCACTGGAGGACAGGTCAGAGAAGGATGACCACATCCACTTCCCTGTCCATCACAACCCCCTACCTGCCACACTCCCAGCAACAGAGGTGAGTGCAACATCCTTAAGACCTTTTTTAGGGGGGAGTAACAGAAAGGACCCCCCAAAAAAGGAGTGGGTATGGATACAAACGGTCCGTAGCTGCATGCCACACATGAAACACTGAGGAATACAGCAGGTCTGAAAGCTACAGACCAACGCAGCCTTCTCTGTGGAGAGCGTGGAGCCCCACGCTTGGATTGGAATGGGCCCCAGCTGCACTTGGTGCCCACGCAGGCAGAAAGAGACACAAGGTCAAGGTCTATGGAGACTATGGAGCTCCATGATCGTGTTGGGACAGTTCCTGGCACTTGGTGCTTGTACAGGTAAAGAGAGACTCCTGTCTAGGATCTCACTGTAAGAGACCAAGATTTGGGGCTGCAAACTGACATCTTTGTTATAGGTTGCCATGCAAGTGCCCAATAATCTTCTATAATAAGTGGACTTTAAATGGCTGAAATTATCCAGGCATAATCCAGGAGGGTGGCAGAGGCCAAGTACAACTTTTTTTTCCTTTTTTATTGTTTCATATAGATATTTTTCCTCTTTGTCACACAGGAGGCATCACAATTACTAATTTCAAACTATACTATAAGGCCATAGTAATAAAAAAAAAGCATGGTATTGGCACAAAAAAGACACATAGACCAATGGAGCAGAATAGAAGACTCAGAAACAAATCTACACACTGACAGCCAATTGATTTTTGATGAAAGGGCCAAACATACACTGGAAAAAAAGATAGCCTTTTCAAATGGTGTTGGCAAAACTGGTTATGCATATACAGAAAGATGGAAATGAATCCCACTTTATCATCATGCAGAAGAGTCAATTCAAGATGGATCAAAGACCTGGAAATTAGATCAGAGACCTTGCAGCTACTTGAAGAGGGCATAGAACCAACTCTCCAACACATAGACACAAGTAAAACTTCTTCAATAAGAACCCAAAGGTACAGGAAATCAAAATGAGGATCAACACATGGGATTCCATTAAACTGAAGAGCTTCTGTGAAGCAAAGGGAACTACCAAGAACCTCAACAGAGAGCCAACAGAATGGGACAAGATTTTCGCCAACTACACCTCTGATAGAGGACTAATATCTGGAATATACAGAGAACTCAAGAAGCTCACCCCCAAAAAACAACAACAACAAATAAAGCAATCAAAAATGGGCAAGTGAACTAAATAGACACTTCACAAAAGAAGAAATACAAATGGCCAATAAATATTTGAAAGAATGTTCAATATAATTAGCAATCACAGAGATGCAAATCAAAACTACCCTGACATCTCACCTAACCCCAAATAGAATGGCAATCATTTAAAACACAAATAACAAATGCTAGTGAGGATGTGGAGAAGTAGGAACTCTAATTCATTGTTGGTGGGATTTCAGATTAGTGCAACCACTTTGGAAAAAAGTATGGAGGATCCTCAGATGAATGGGAATGAGCCTACAATATGATCCACAATACCACTTCTGGGTATCTATCCAAAAGAATGGAAATCAAACTTCTATACTAATGCATGTGTATCTACATTTATAGCTATGTTTATAGCTGCACAATTCACAATTGCCAAACTATGGAACCAGCCAAGGTGTCCATCAACTGATGAATGGATTACAAAACTATGGGATATATACACAATGGAATTTTACTCAGCCATAAAGAAGAACAAAATTACATCATTTGCAGGGAAATGGATGGAACTGGAAAACATTATGCTAAGTGAGATTAGTTAGTCACAAAAAATAAGAAGTTGGACGTTCTCTTTAATATTCAGAAGCTAGGGAGAAAACGGCATAGGAGGAACTCTAGGTAAAGAAGAGAAACCTTCGATAATTGAAGATGACCTAACTGAGGAAGATGGGAGGGGCAAAACGAAAACAGCTCAATGAACATGATGCACATACACAAACTTACCAAAGCAAATCACTGCTGAGCACAGGAAGAAGAAAAGAGGGAGGGGAATAGGGTGAGAACTGGGGGAGTGCTCAATGAATGCTGTGTACATGTATGTCTCTACCACCCTGAACTTCATCAAGATGTATGATTACAATGTACCAAAAAAGGAAAATTAAAGAAAAGAAATTCTAAAAACAAACAAAAAACAAAAAATAGGCTCCTGCACACAGTAAATCCAAGAAAAAATAATAATGAAAATAAGAGAAGTAATGTAGAGAAATTTAATATTGATATACTTGAATATGTAATATATCAATAAAATTCATTGCAATACATATTAAAATTTAAAATGGATACCATATATCACTTGATGTATCTATAAAATCATTCAGATATCAAATGTGTTCAAAAAGAAGCTAAACAAAGTATAGATTCAGGAAGCAGAATTTAATATATGTTAAATGAAATATTTTATATTAGTGACAAAGAAATTGATCAACAAATTTTACCATACTCATATGATTATCTTTCAAGGAAAGTTAGAATCCTTATTTCACAAAATACAACAACAAATTTAACTCCTTATTGATTATAGTTTTAAATATAAGAAGTAATAATACAAAGCCCAGGATTATGATAATTTTATATTATTAGGCTGAAATTTTTTTCTTAGCATAATATTATGTATCTACCCATCATAAATGAAAACATAAATGCTCGTGTATATTATAAAAATATAAACCCATAAACAAAATAAAAATGTAAATAAATACTTACTATTTATAGGACCAATAGATACCTAAATTCATTGATATAGTAAGAGTCTATTACAAATAAAAACCAAATGTTATAAATATAATTTTTATAATGGAAGAATCATTTTCCTTAGGGTGATTTTTCTCAAGTCTTTGGTCAAAAACTGAGAAATTATTATTTCCTCAACCCATATGAAAATCCCTTGTCCCTTGTCTCTTGTCTCTTGTTTATAAAAGCAGGTCTATGTTTAAAATTCTACTCCATGTGTGTCTGGGGGAATGAGAGTGTTTCCATGGGGATAATGTGGTAAGATAAGCAAGGGATCAGGTAGGTTATGCAGATGATGAGTGTTTAGGGTCAGTCCACCTAATAAGTGTACAATCTTAAACCTGCCTCTCCTTCCAAGTCACAGCATGTGGACCTGTCTATTGCACTGTCATTCCCATTTCAAAACTTGAACTTGCAGATTTGCTTTGGGGTCACATGTCAGGGCCTACTGCCCCGAGATTTATTTATTTTTCTTCTACAAATATTTTTAATCACCCAAGGCTCTGCTGGCATCTCTTCTAAGTACTGTGTGGCCAGAAGTTCAGCCCAAGCAGACTGTTTTGCTTCATTATTCTCAGGGCGATGGCCTTGGAGAAAGTGCCTCTGCTATACTTCTCAGACTCTTTACAAAGTAATGTCCCCATGGCCTCAGCTATTTAGAATGCACTCTGCCACTTAATTGCTCTGATAATTGTCCCTGGGCTCCCTCCTTCTCTTGAGATTGCCTTTGTGCTCTGTGCTCGACCTTCCACAGAGATTGCGTAATAGGAAAGTCCTTACTTCAACAGTGGATTTATATTTCAAATATCCTTGACTGCAGTTTTCTTTACTCTAGTTTCTTCAATCTTATTCATTTTTTCTTATATTTTAGAGATTTTTCAAAATTTGTAATGCACTGATGAATATCATCATGTTAATGGTATTTCTCTGGATTTTTTTTTTTTTTTCAAATACAAGGTCCTTGCTCATCTTATCACTATAATTTAGCTTGCAGGGGATTCTGTTTTGATCAGCTTTACTATTATATCTATATTTGACTGTAGTATATTATAATTTTCTGAAAGCAGGACCTTGTCAGTCTTGCCTTACAGGGTCCACTGCACTTAAAACAATGTCAGGCACACAGAAGGTACTCAATAACTATTTGTTTCCAAAATGTATAACTGGATGAATGATGCAGTTGGGAGAAAAACACAGGTGCACTTGCCTCAGAACTGGTTTCCTGGCTTACTTTCTCTTTGGCTGCCTATTGTACATTGTTGAGGACCAAAGCCCTTCTCTGCTTTCTAGCCCTGAAAAGATAAGCAGGCCAAGAAGTCTCCTCCTCAAACTCCAATCTGAGGCCTCCATTGGTGACACCTAGATCCAAGTTTAATTCAGGAAGAATGAGTAGGAAGTCCATCTATATTCTCAAATCCATTTTTAGTTAATAATACTAATATTGGCATTGTGTGTAAGTTATATAACAGAATTTGGAACAGAAAAGGAAATATCTATTCTTAATACAATCAAGAATTTAGTGTTTCTAGGAGATTTTGTGAATGTGTAACAATTTTGTAGAAAAGCAGACAAAGAAAAAGAAAATAGGATATGAACAAAATTACAAAAGCACACCTCAAAAGACAAATTGAGAAAGACTGAAGACTGTTCTTTCTATAGTAGAAAGTTTTATCATCCTTATTGTAGACTATTTGCTAAAATTCTTGCTTCATTGTAGCTCATATGAATTAATCTTTGCAATAAAAATATTGTATATCACTAACTCCATTTCTCTAGCAGTTACAAGTTCTCCTTCACTTTATTATCATCTAAAACTAATTAATTTTTACATCATTCTTACATAACTATTCATATAACTACTAAACAATTTAATGTAACCATTTGTAATAAGGCAAAATCCAGAAACAATTTGTTTCTTCGGTTAGCCCTGTCCAAGTTGATTAAAATTGAAAAGACAATTGGATTAAAAATTGCTTCCATAAAGTGGCTTGATCAATTAGAATCAGGCTATTAAACTGACGTATCGGTAATTCAGTCTGATGGATAAAAGCTCCACTGAAAATTATCGTGATGTACTTGTAGTTCAGATTATAATATTTGTGCTAGAAATTTTTACAAAAAATGATTTTTGTCTAAATGAGAATGATTGTGTTCACTAAGCACAGTTTCTTAGAAGACAGGCTTCATGAGTTGGTCACTCATTTGGAGGGGAGAAGAGATTCATAGAGTAGAGCAGCTCCCCTTGGGTTTTCTCTTTCCCTTGGGTATTATTTGTTTTTTATTTTAGCACAAACACTACTGGCTACAGAAATGCAATCATGCTCTCCCTCTCTCTGAAACACACACAAACACAAGCAAACACACACACACAGAAAAAATTCTAAACAAAAGAAGTATTTAGATATTTGCTCAACATAATTGAGTGTATGATATATTCAAGATTATTCTTATAAAATCCAAAGATTAATGCAACAGTTATAAGAAAAGCATAAACAAAAAGGTTAAAGAAAACCAATTTTCTAAGATGGGCATGGTGGCGCACGCTTGTAATCCCAGCATTTGGGAGGCTGAGACTGGAGGATCTGGGTTGGTGGCCAGCCTCAGCTACCTAGTGGGGCACTCCGCAACATAGTGAGACCCTGTTTCAAAATAAAGAATAAAAAATAGGGCTGGGGGTATAGCTCGGAGGTAGAATGCCCCTGAGTTCAATCCCCAGTACCAGGAAAAAAAAAAGAAAAGAAAACCAATTTTCTAAAGAACACGTTTCTGATCTTTGGTGTTCTAGTTAAAGTAAACAATTTATAAGAACTCATTTGTTGCATCATATACCATAACCAAAAATAAATAGAGTTTGTGCATTGGAGCTTGTCCTCTTGGAACATTTTTTTCCATGTGTAGTCCCAAGCTAGCCAACTAGAGTCACACAGTCCAGTGTACAACCAGCACCCAACAGACCACAAGGGAAGCCATTGTAAACCTACAACCTTCAGCCACCACCAAAGGGCTGCAGCCACTTCACTGGCACTAGTCAGAACAGCTCAAGTAGCTAAATCACAAAATCATAGAGAATATGGCTGTAGTTTTTAGTTATAAAACTTGAGGGCTAGTTTGTTTGCAGCAATAGTTAACTGATGCACTAACAGAATATTTATAAACATTCAATAAGTGAATACTCCGGGAATGTTTAGAACAGTTCTAGCACATTGCAAGCATTTATTAACATTTCCTTTTAGAGTTATCATAAACACTGGATCTATGAAGTATCTTAAGGATGGAAAATATAACTCTAATAATACATTCCAGAACTTGAGGAGATAAAATGAATGTAAGGGGTGATTTAAATGCAGGGACGTGAAATTTTATCCCTAAAACTAGTATTGAAACTCATTTTATCCTTGGTGAAATCAGAACCTTTTTTTGTTGTTGTTCTTCATTGATAGAATAGTATGAAGATAATAAGCTCCTTCTTATATGTGTATTTATGAGTCTAGATTTTTCAGATTGCCAACTCTTGGTAATGTCTGATTTTAAAAATGTCTCTTAAGCAAGTATGTAATCACATCTTACTATATTTATAATTTGTAATTTCCTTGAGCACTAATGAACACAGTATTTTAATAATTTCTTCTGCAGAAGTATTAATCTTTATACCTGAAAATATCAATAATTATCAGAAAATATTTAGCAATTATTCCATGATATTAATCATGCTTTAAGGTAAGGAAACAGTGCATTTCAATAAATTATCTGCAAAGTTTTTATAATAAAAAGAAAAAGCTTGAATTATTTGCAAAGTAATCTGAGATTATTCCATGTGGTTCTTATCCTAAATTAATTAATTAATTTATTCATTCCTTCATTCTGGGGATTGAATTCAAGGGCATTTTACTTCTAAGTTACACCCTCAGCCCTATTTTATTTTTATCTTGAAACAAGGTCTCACTATGTTGATGAGCGTCTTACTACTTGTTGAGGCTGTCATCAAACCTACCATCCTCCTGTGGCAGCCTCCCAAGTACTTGGAAGTACTTGGAAGTACTTGGGAGGCTGCCCATCCTCCTGTGGCAGCCTTCCAAGTACAAGCATTCACTACCACACCCAGAATTGTCTTAGTTCCTTAAAAAAAAGTATTTTTCTTTTATTGTATAATAAAATGACAACTGATAAAACTATACTCAGAAAGGTAGACATGTATACATATATAAATACTTAGGATAACTCATTGCTTGCCTTATTTCAATATTGGTCATCATAATATACTTTAAAACTTAAGTATGTATGGATTTACTTTTCTAATGTATTGCTTAGGATATTTATACACATTCTTATTATTATAGTGGTCTGAAACTATACATTCTGACATAATAATTGCTATCATAGGAAAGCATACCATATAAAATGTTATAAAATGTTATTTTATTGGTATTGTACAATTTTTCTAGAATTGAAATATTTGTTATAACTCACTACTGAAACAAAAAAAGCCTAAAATTCTTATTATGATAATATTTTTGACTGCTAAATTAATTACTAAGGCTTTTTATTTTTTTCATGAGTCATTTTGTATGATTTTTTGGTAACTTGTTCACTTCATTTGAATTATCAAATACATCTCCATAATTTTAAAACATTTCTTATTAGTCCTTATGTCTCAGCCTCTAAAATAATTGTACTTTCCCTTTCCTGAAAGTGTATAATTGTGTCTTTGTTACTTCTCTCTTTTTCTTTTCTGATTTCCTTTATGGTACTGGGGATTGAACCCAGAGAAATTCTACCTACAAGCTACACCTCCAGACCTTTTTATTTATTTATCTTTTTAATTTTGAAACAGGGTCTTGCTAAGTTGCTGAGGCCGCCCTCTAACAACCTGTGGGTCCCCTGACTCAACTTTCCAAGTACTGGGATTACAGGCATAAGCCACAATACACAGCTTATTATCTTTTTTCCTCATGTACCAATACTGGTGTGCCTAATTGTGGACCTCTTCTAATTGAAACAAAAATAAATTCCAATACTTGTTTAACCACCATTTCTGATACCTGTTTACCCTTTCTACCAACTAAAAATATGACTAACAACCAAAATATCACTAACAACCAAAATATTACTTATGATTTTCTGTCATTTTGCTACAGCTACACAATTTTAATTCACTTACAAATATCCACAAATACCAAGTGTTTGAACGAGTGATTTTTTTTTTAGTATGACCTACTAAATGCTATAGAACTTTGCCTAAATTGCTTCTTTTAGTGTTCATTTTTTAAGAGTATCAGGCTTTTGTAAAAATTGAGTAAGTTGCCTATCAGTAACAGGATTCAGAGCCAGGTTTTTCAGAAAATATATATACATATATATATACAATATTACATATATACACACACATATATATAGTGTATATAATATACTGAATCCTTAGTATTTAAGAAAATAGTATTCAGCTTTAGTAAAAATTATAATACATAGTCAAATAGCATCTTCATAATCATATTTTTAAATGTACAGTATGACAATTAATGATTTATACACTTAGATAGTCTCAGAAACATTTAGTAAAATTATTGGTTTCCCAATTTTTAATGAAGAAAAGTCTCTATCATGTTCTTAGAGAATATAAGGCATGGCTTGCTCTCTATTGTCTTTAGAGTTGTTAGACAAGAATCATAAAAAGAAATAAGATAAAGGAATAAGAGAGTCACTGCCCTTAATGAGCACACATGGTGTTCTGTCATAACAAATTACCCTAAGATACTTATGATTAACTAGACTGCCACTTGCGCTATGAGCTTAAAGTACCGTGAGCCAAGTAATCACAATAGAAAACTGTCTACAAAATTAGAATGCTGTTTTAATTTCATATTTATAACCATCTTGTCATCTGTGGTAACACTTCATCATATACGTGCTCTTGCCTGGAGTTACCAAAATTAAAATTTACTTAAATAAAAGTGCTGCAGCCCAATGCCAGACCAATGAAATCATTTAGTATGACAAACAATAAGGGGGACAAATTGGAATTAATTTGCTCCATTGTGAAAATAACATTATAATGATTGCAAAGGTGTCTCCTTCTTTAATACTATCATATATTTCCATTAAGGGGGAATGCATACTATTAAGTTTATTGCTAGTGATGTTTAAATGATAATCTTTTGGGCACATCGTATTATTTCATCATGAGATTTTAGCCCAGAATGATATTAGAAAAGAGCACTAGGTAAATGTATTTTTGCAAAGGTGTTGTGATGGCTAGATATAGAATGTCCCTGAAAAGCTCATGTATTAATATTCAGAGTCGATATAATAAAAGGAGTGTTCTAATCTTATCATTGGAAAAATACATTATAATGGATTTACTGAGTGGTAATCTACGCAGATGGGGTGGGCTAGAGGAGATGGGTATCTGGGAATGTGGTTTTAGAGACTGTGCTTGTGTCTTTAATTCTCCTTGCTTGCTCTTTGCTTCTTGCATCCACAGTGTGAGAGCATGGCTAGTTTGTTCCCTCTCTCTCTCTCTCTCTCTCTCTCCTTCCAATCACCATCCTCTAAGCCTCAAAGACCAGGCCTGACCTTGAAATCTCCAAGAACCATGAGCAAATAAATCTTCATCTAATTTGCATGGTCAGTTGTCTTAGATTATAGCAGTGAGAATGTTGTCTGAGACAAGTATTCACTGTCAAAGCCTCTACAATAAAAATGCAAATAACAATGTAAAAGTAAAATGAGTCATATAGCAATTGAATCACATGCAAGGAGAGATCACAAAGTAAGAATAAATCCTGCTTTATCTTCATGTCCAAATAAGCATAGTTATGTATTTTGATAACCATATCCAAGAATTAAAGCTTTATTCTGTTACATTCAGGCTCCCATCTCTTGAGTCACTTATAAACTTCCATAATCATTAACTGTGATCCTATAAATTTCTTTCAAACTTAAATATGCTCCTTCCCTCTCTCTATACTAGCTTCATCTAAGCTACCCCAAGATGGTATGTAAAAATGATTCTACTCAAACTGTGTCACTTTTTTTCCAAATTCTTATTGCATTCATCACCCTGCAGTCTTCATTTGTTTTATACATAGATGTTATTCTTCCAAATTATAAGTTCTTTGAGGCCAGGACCTATGGCATACTACATTTCCCCCACAGTATCTAGAGTAGTGTTGAATATATAATAAATGCTCATAATTTTCATTGAACCTTTTCTACTCTTTGTTGTAGAATTAAAGAAGCCACAATATAATACTCTTCAATTCACCCAAGCTTTGAAATAAGAAATGAAAAAAAAAAAAAGATCGTCATATATAGGGCAAAATATCTTCACTGACTGTGAAACACACATCTTTGAATGTGATTTGTCTGCTCAAAAAACAAATTTCTCAATTCTGATTTAATCCTATTATTATTCATATTATCCATTGATAGTTTACATTAAAAAACACACTTTGTGCTTTAGACTTCTTTTTTTTGGAATCCTATGGCAAAGAAAATAAAGATGTAAGTTACTACTGACCAATCCTTCTTTTCAAATGATAGATGAATGGATAATACGTAGAGAAAGGCCAGGATGATCCATTTACCAGATAATGCTCCACATGGGAGCAGTGTTGATGGAGCTCAGACCTAAAATTATCTCTAATGTAAATAGAAAAATGTGTTCATGCAAATTGGTGATTTAAGGCTATTATTAAGCAATTTACTGGTTCTTTTAATAAAAGGATATGTTATTGGTAGTTTTCAGAAACCAAATATAATTAGTTTCAAACCAATTTGGAAAAGCAATCACCAAATTTGTAGTTAAGTCTTGCTTCGGTTGTTTACATCATTGTAGAATGAAGTATATTCAACCCTCATATAGTACACATGTATATGCATTCACATAACATTATCAAGTATTCAACTGAACATGTATACAATCTGCACAAAATCTTTATCTATATTAGCAAGAAAAATAATTACATTAATATGGGTAGTGTTTGAGAACAGTAAAGTCAAATACTGTGCTCAGATTCTCTTGTAACTTAATAACATAAAGTTTGAACCTGTGAAAGAAACTAACTGTGGGAAAAATTGTCATTCAAATTATTATTTTGAATTGCCATTCAAAAATGTCATGGATAATAAATTGAATTATTTGTTCTTTGTTATCTAGGGGATTTTTAAATTTTCCTTTGTTATGGATATGCAAAGAAATAGAAAACATGTAAATGACAGCCATTGATAATAGCTATGGAAAATGTCTGCAATAGCAAGAGGATGTAAAAAGAAAAATAAATGTCATAGCCTGTTTGTTCCTTTTCTCTTATCAAAAGTTCAAATGTACTTTTGTTTGACAGGTTCTGATGAGAACACTTGGAGGTGCCACACATGTTGATTCCTCACAGCCATAATCAGTGGTGGCACACTTCTGATCACATCACCATTTTTATAAATGTCAGTATTCTGCCCTCAGTAGTGGAAATAAATTCTGACTTCTTCTGCAATTTCTGCCAACAATCCCAAAATCTACATTTAGAGTTATATTCTCTTTACTGAACTTGATATGCATATTTCAAATCATATATCTGTATCTATATCTATATTGTATAAATATGGTATCTATATTTTATCTATACTAATCTATACTAGTAAATGCAAAGAACTGTTAATACATAAAATACTCTTTTTAAATTCATTATATTTCCCCACCTTACTTACTTTTCTTCTCATATTCCCAATCTCATTGGCATATTTTATACAACTACACAAGCAAGAAAATGAAGCAAAATCATCTAGCTTTTCTTCTCCATTCTTTACATAAAATCAATTGTGTCTTTCCTAAAACAATAGAGAAGTAAATTAGCTATGGCATGAGACACTATGGACCTAAATCCCTACCCTTCTTAGAGATATGTCAACTTTGGTTTCTCTTTACATAGCTAAATGATAATCATCAGGCTAAGAACTGAGAATATGACTGAACTTGGCAGGTATGAATCCTAGACTCTTAGAATCCAAGGGGTAAAATGGAAATAAAGGCAGGAAGACATTTTTTTGTGAAATATATTCAATGATAAGTGAATTTGGCATATAATTTACAACCCAAGATACAAGTAAGTGCTAGAAAGATTAAGTGAGAAAGGAATGTGTATTTAGGTAAAAACAAACAAACAAAAAACTGTATGTAAACCTTCATTTTAAGGGATGTCATGGATTAGAAACAGATTGAAGGCTGAAAACAGAGAGAAAGTACCAAGCTCTTTCAGCAATACAGTAGAAAAGCAAATTAGGATAAGCTGTAGGAGTGGAAAAAGAGATAGAAATAGTAGATGACTGTAAAATATATTTAATAATATTAATTATAGGTATAAAATAGCTAATCTCTGTTATTTAAATACTGCCTGAGAGACACTGTACTAATTGCTTTTCATTTGTTATGGTACTTATTTATCCTAAATGTCTATGGAGTAGATATTATGCAAGGAATTTTACTTTAAAATTATTTTAAATAAATTTTAAAACTAAGAAACCTAAGACTTGGAGAAACCAAAGACAGATACTCAGTTCTTATGGAACCTTAGGCCAGGGAAAAAGTCACTTGCAAGTCTGTGAAGCATGGCATGGGGTTGTAGAAGAACATACTAATTACCTTCAGGTTGTCAAGAAAGCACTATAAGAAGGGAATTTTTTTTAGTTGAATCTTGAAGGATAAGAGAAAGGCAAATAGAATGTTTCCAGTAGGAGAAATCATCACATCCAGGAGATCAAAAATAGCTCTATTTTTCTGAAGAGTACAGTATAAGGAAAGTGAGTGCTTCTCCACATTCTTAGAGAATGATTCTTAGTATATGCTTTTGCTTTAGTCTGTTTCAAAGACAGCCTCTTAACTCAGGCTCACAACTTCTGATTTGATTTCTCCTTCACAGAGAGTAAGTACTGTGGTTCCTAGGCTTGATTTTTCGGTACAATCTTGACTTTCTAAGAGTAAGGTCACAGCTAATGCATACATTCAGGATGTTATAGGGGAGAGTTATGCGAGAGAGTGAATGGCATCTTTATTGTCTTGATATTAAATCAAGATAAAATGCAATAAGAAAAGTGGAAAGTGAAAGTGGGTAGGCAAGAGAAATAGCAAGATTTTAGAGAATAAGTCATAATCCCTCAACTAGATATTGTAAAAGTATAAACTCTAATAGTATTTTTTAGTAAAAACTAGAAAATATCATACATACTTCTCTACTATACGCTGACTATCATCCTGGGCAAAAAATAAAAAGGAAACATCCATCAATATAATTATTAAATATGATACAATTCTTTAAAAGCAAAAGATGAGACAAGTACTTAATCCAAGTGATGTCAGAGCTCAAAGAGGAAGCTTATATTTTTCTCATCTGGAAATCTTTCTTCACATTTCTTTATCTTACTTACCTAAGACTCTCTCTATCTTCTTTAACATGAGCGATCCTTCACTGAAGTTTTAAAAAAATAGGGAAAAAGGGATTAAGAAAATCAATTTACTGAACCAAGTCACAGGGTTTTGTGAATTTCTTTAAAGCCATATTATTTAAAAGTAAGAGGATCTGAGATATATAAAGGAAAAAGAAAAGAGATGGCATTAAAAGAATTGTTTTATAAAAAGCACCAGGACTGTGGACAGGGATAGGACGGAAATAATTGTTAACATGTAGACAGTTGATTCTGTGATAAAAATAGAGTTCTTGGCACGCAGATGTTCAATATTTCTATCCTTTAAACAACTCTGAGAGGTAGATTCTATCATTATCCCTGAGTAAGAGTAAGATATTCAGCACAGTAGGATTAAATGGTTTGCTGTAGATGACATAGCTAGTAAATGACAGAGAATAATTTAAATCCATGAAACTAGGCTCCATAATCTAAAATCTTAATATTCTAATCAAAGTATTAAAAATATGAAAAGATAGCATTTTATATGCTGGGACAATTTTTAAAATTTGATATTTATTATTCCTTTAAAGATTTTATCTAAATGTATAAAGATAAATTTCCTGGCCTTTATTCAAGACCATGCCTAAAAGTAATAGTCCCATCATTTGTTATTATACTAGCCTTATCACTGTAAACATCATTTTTACTTTTTATGATTGATTTATCAACATATGTATATATGACTATATTTACCTGGTACCTAATACTTAAATATCTAACTATACTCATGATTTAACTAAAATAACTAAGCAGAGTAAAATTAAAGTAAATGTTCAAAATATAAAATATATTTATGTTTATATGCATATACAAAATATATGTTATTTATAAATAAAATGCAATTAATACCTACTGGAATAAAATTATTAGAAAATATAAGATCCATTTATGTTAGAAAAGGGCTTACAAATTTTGTTCTTAGAGTCTTGTGTATACAAAAATAAAGGACAATGAGTAACTTGTCAGAGGAAACCTAGACATCCTACCACAGAGAGAAAAACATATATATATATATATATATATATATATATATATATATATCCTATAGATTCTTATAAACTTTTGACTGATACCAGAATAAACTATGTTTCAACCATTTTATGTTAATCATTATATACTTATTCATTAACATTTATTTCTAGCAATGTCAATATGTTATTTATTCAGATATTGATTTTAGAGGGGGAAGATGAAATGTAGACACTAAAGATGGAATTTATCAAAGTTGCAGAGAATGGAGCTTCCGTCAGGTAAGAACTTAAACTAGTTGAGTCAGTACTTTAGTATGAAAGCAGCTTCATAAAAGCCTGAAATTCATGAGATAATTTCAAAAGATTCAGTACCAAACACTTCAGAGAGTTCCAAGTTTTTGTAACGACTTCACCTAAAATCAGTAGTTATATTTCATGAAGTTAGTAATATATTTGTCAATTTTAATATGGCTATAAATTATGAATTTTTGATCACCATAAAGTGCACAGATTGAGCCTTATTTTTCTATTAAAAGATTAAAATTGAGGTAATTTAAGTTCTATAAAAGTTATTATTAATAATAACTCTGGAGAGGCCAGGAAACTCTCTAGTGAAATGATGGTGAAAATTCAGTTGGAAGAGCTGAAAGCATTCATCTCAGATGAGAACACACATGCTTTTTCAGGAAGAACCACACATGCCTTCACACAGTTTCCTTCTTTTTGTTCCAAGCCCTGCACCTATCAGGTGCCTACATTCAGGGCAAGACTTCCCCTTCAATCTGCCATTAACCTATCATCTCAGCAACACACCCAAAGTCACATAATCTTGGGTGCTTTATAATCTAGTAAAGTTGAAAATTCAGATTACCCCTCACAAGTAGTGCAGTTGTGCGTGTGTATTTACATATACTGACATGTTTTACTATGATTCATAATGTTCTTTTTTTTTATTATTTTAGTTTTTTTTCTTTCTTTCTTTTTTTTTTTTAGCATGGAATTTTATACATTTCTTGGGTACAACAGGGTTAATCACACATTTTTGTTGGGTACAAGCTAGTACAGGTAAAGACATCCATGCACATATTTCTCATTAACCCTTCCCCAATTCCCACCCACCCTCCCCCTATCTCCTGGTCAGTTTAGTGATTGACTTTGATGTGATCTTGTAAGTACAT
>PVLC010007865.1:0-58511 GCA_004027655.1 Graphiurus murinus | reverse complement strand
TAAGTCAAACTAATTAATATATGCACTACCTTTTTTACTTTTATGTTAAGAATGTTTAAAATCTGCTTTCTTTAATAACTTTTGAATATATAATATATTGTTAAATATAGTTGCCATGATGTAGAATAGATCTCTTGATGTTACTATTCATAACTGAAATTTTGTGTCCTTTGATCAATATCTCCCCAATCCTCCCACCCCTAGCCTCTAGTAACCCTCATTTTACTCTCTGATTTTATGAGACCGATTTTTCTAGATTCTTCTATAAGTGAGATTATGCATTATTTTCCCTATGCCCCTCCTCCTTCACTAAACATGAGCTTTCATGGTTTCTATGCTTTATTGCTACTTCCTTTCCCCCCTATATTGACCGTGTACTCTTTGATTTTTCTTTTTCTCTGTACAAAATAAAAATGAGTACTTTATTCTAATCACAGTTAAACTTACATTTTCAAAGGACACACTTAACACAGTATTTATTCTCCAAGCCTGGCTTACTCTTAGATATAGAACTAAAGCATGAAATTAGTATAGTCAGCTATTTTGCAAAATATCTCTCGAATGATATTTTTCTGAAGTTTTTATCCTAATTACATAAGGGTTATAGGTTTGGGGGAAAGTGATAATCAATTACCTTTTAAAGTGACTTAACCAATAAGGTAAAAATTTAATATATCTACTTAGTTCATTATGTCTATTTCTTTTCATTCCTTTGCATTGTGTTTTTTTCTCAATTATTGATCTTTCTTTTCATTATGAGGCTATATTTTTGTGCCTGTTTTCATATCAGAATTTTTAGTTTTCGCAGTAGGCATAATGAAATTCACCGTGTTGGGTGCTTTATATTTATAATCTCTGTTCTTAGACATAGCATACTTTAAAATATTCTAATCCTTTCAGATTTTCCTTTTCATGTATATATGTGGGAATGAACCCAGGGGCCTTCTATCTCTGAGCCTTATTTATTTATTTATTTTTATCTTGAAACAGCATCTTACTAAGTTGGTAAGGGTTTTGCTAAGTTGCTGCACCTGGCCTTGAACCTGAGATCCTCCTGTCTCAGCTTCTCAAGTACAAGAAGTACAAGCATGAACCACTCTGCCAGACTTTCATATCTTTTTTAAAGTAGAACCAGAACAGTGTCATTCTAGGGACAATCCCCACTATTGAAATATGAACCTTCAGCTACATCATCAAATATTTTTTGAGTCATGAACTTTTCCAGATATATTGATGATAGACGAATTTTGTCCAGTTACTGTTCCCTGAAATTATTTTAAGTATTTCTTTCCTCAACTTTTTTCACAAGCTTATGCTGATCTCCACCCTGTTGAATACTTGAGGGAGACATGTCATAAATCTCTGGAATTTTTCTTCGATACACTGTCTTGTGAACTCGACTTGCCTTGGTTTCCTTGGACTCTCAGATCATCTCTTCTATTTAGATAAACTGCTGTGTTCTGCCTAGGGTTTCCTCCTCAAGCTGTGATTTGAAAAACTCAGAACAGTAAGTTTGGCAATGATAATACAGTTGTCCCTGGTACTCATAGGGGCCCAGGATCCCCTCCCCCAACACACACACACACACACACACACACACACACACACACACACACACACACCCCAAAACCCAAGGATGCTCAAGTACATTATATAAAATGGCATATAACCAGTATTGCACATAACCCTTTTATATCCTCCTATATACTTTAAATCATCTATAGAATACTTATAGTAGTTAATATAATATGAATGCCATATAAATCATTGCTATACTCTATTATTTAAAAATAATAAAAAATATTCTGTGCATACTATAGAAAAAAAATCTACATATGTTCATTACAGATACAAGTTTTTCTTAATTTTTTTTCCATCTGTAGTTGTTTGAATCTGTGGATGGGAAACTGAGGTTACTGAGAGCTGGCAGTATTCATCATTCTCTGGGAGCATACCAATTTCCAGAGAACATTTCCCTTCCTTCCTAATGTGAAGGGACTTGCAAATCATTGTGTCCTTTTTTGTTAGTGTTGTTTCTTGTGAATGGGACAATATGATCTCTTTTATTCCATCTTGATCAGAATCCCCCCTTATCTTCATTGATTTCTTTTTTATTTTTATTTTTTTATTTTTTATTTTTAAATTGTTTTTGGTCTTTGAATTTTATAGGCGTCTTTGATTTGATTCTATATAACTTTAATGAAATTTTATACAAGTTTATAATTAAATTTGGTGCTTAAAATTTCATTTTAAATATTAGTTCCTTGTTTACTTAGATTTTAAAATTCATTACAAATTTTGTTTTTTGTCTTTTGATATTCCATCACTTCTTTATGTATAAATATATTAGCTTATATTATCTTTATTTACTTCCTTGCTCTATAATCTGTATCTCCTTAAAAAGTTTGAAGACTACAACTCTTTTCAAATTAGTCTATGAAACACTCTGATATTTATTTTCTTTTCTTTTTTTTTTTTTTTTGTGGTACTGGGGATTGAACCCAGGGACATTCTATATCTGAGCTACACCCCCAGTGATATTTTATTTTTGTTTTGAAATAAGATATCACTAGGTTAATTAGTCTCACTACTTGCTGAAACTGTCTTCAAACCTGAGATCCTCAAGTCTCAGCCTCCAGTATATTGGGATTACAGGTGTACACCACCAGGCCCAGCTCTACTTCTGATATTTCTTTTTCTTTTTTTTTTTTTGTGGTACTGGGGATTGAACCCAGAGGCATTCTACCTTCGAGCTATCCTCCAGCCCAATTTTATTTCTTATTTGGAAACAAGGTCTCACTACTTACTGAGGCTCTCCTTGAACCTGTGATCCTCCTGTCTCAGCCTCCTAAGTACAGGGATTACAGGGATGCACCACCACACTCAGCCTTTCTTCTGATATTTCTAACATCTTTTCTGTTATGGGGACAAATGGTAAAGTCTACATATTTTCATTTTGTTTACCTGTATTTTCCAAAATTTCTTGATTGAATTTATACTTATTTGGAAAGCACAACCTCTCAACCCCATCTTTGAGATTGAGATAAAGTGACTTCCTCAGGATTTCCAAACTCTAGGCTGAATTTAGTTTCCCAACCAAGTATCTTTCTAGTATCTTTTCTTGCTAAACTTTCAGGCTCCCTTGCTTCTCACTGTCAGTGGGTACTCTTCTTTTCATGCCAGTTAAGATATTAAACATGAAATGTTCATAATCTTCCTCAATTTTCACCAAAAAATAGTCATTCAAGATATTTACGTATGTAGTGGATATTATTGTAGGTACGTGCGTATGTTGGTGAGGGTACACATAGACACTATGTAGAAAACATTTTAAAATTTGAATATAAACAAACCTGATATTAATAACCTTTTGAAGGTCTCTGTCACTAAGTACTTTAAATTTTTTGAGTGGCTATTTATTTATTTGACTTTAAAAATTGAATAACATAATAATTTACATATTTATGAAGTAAATGTGGGATGTTAAAATGTGGATACAATAGGTCCTGATCGAATCAGGATAATTAGCATTTCCATCTCCTTATCTTACTTTGTGTTTGGAGCCTTTGAATTCCTTTTTTCTTTTTTTCTTTTTTTTTTTTTTTTTGCGGTACTGGGGATTGAACTCAGGGGCATTCTACCTCCGAGCTATACCCCCCAGCCCTATTTTTTATTCTTTATTTTGAAACCGGGTTTCACTAAGTTGCGGAGTGCCTCACTAGGTAGCTGAGGCTGGCCGCGAACCGGATCCTCTGGTCTCAGCCTCCCGAATGCTGGGATTACAAGCGTGCGCCACCACGCCCGGCAACTCCTTTTTTCTAATTACTCTTAAAATACATAATTGGCTACTGTGAACTATAGTCATGTGTTATAGAACACTAGAAATTATTACTTCTATCTAAACTGTGTTTTGGTACCCACTGCCCAACCTCCCACCACCATAACTCCCCCAACCTCCCCAACCTCCAGAAGTCACTCTTACACATCTAGATCGACATTTGAACACCCACGTAACATGGAGAACATGTGGTATTTGTCTTTCTGTGTTTTACTTATTTCATTTAACATAATGCTCTCCACCCATTTTCATAATGTTCTATTCATTTTGCTGCAAATTATAGGATGTCATTCTTTAATGGCTGAAAAATATTCCATCATGTATACAGAACACATTGGGTTTATTCATTCCCTCACTGATGGACATCTAGGTTGATCCCGTATCTTCTCTATTGTAAATAGTGCTGCAAGAAATGTGGGTGTACAAATATCTCTTGAATATGGTGATAACACTTACTTCAGATATATAATTGGAAGTGGGATTGCTGGATCATATGGTAGATCTACTTTTAATTTTGAGAAACCTCAAAACTTCTTAGTTTTATGTAGTCCTACTTGTCTATAACTGCTTTCATTTCCTCTGCTGTTGTCTTATTAAAAAAAAAAGAATATTGCCTATACCAATATCTTAAAGTTTCCTTCATTTTCTTCTTGTAGTTTCAAGTGTGATATTTAAGTCTTAGATCAATTTTGAGTTTATTTTTGTATAGGAGAATATGTAGAAGTCAAATTTTATCTTCAAAGTATGGATATCTAGTTTTTGCAGTACCATTTATTGAAGAGGCTATCCTTTCTACAATGTATGCTTTTAGTACCTTAGTTGGGAATCAGTTGGTTTTAAATGCATGGGGATATTTCTCTATGTTTTGGGTTTTTTTGTTTTTTGTTTTTTGTTTTTTTGTATTGGGGATTGAACTCAGGGGCATTCGACCTCCAAGCTACACCCCCAGCCCTATTTTTTATTCTTTATTTTGAAACAGGATCTCAATAAGTTGCGGAGGGCCTCACTAGATACCTGAGGCTGGCCACAAACCCGGATCCTCAGGTCTCAGCCTCCCAAATTCTGGGATTACAAGAGCGCACCACCAGGCCCTCCTCTATGTTTTTATTTCAGTTTCATGCTATTTTGATTACTATATGCTTGTAGTATGTTTTGAATTCAAGTGTTACCAAGAATTCCCAATTGATCTATGTTGCTTATTAGGCATGCACCTCTGTCATGTGACATGGTCTACCTATACTCTTATCATTTCTCCTCAATTTATTGCTCCTTTTTCTTATCCCATTTTCTGCTTGTTCTATGACCACAGACTTTTAGGTATAGCTTTATTCCACCACCAGCTTCCTACTTATTTCCCAGATGCCTCACTTTTAATACAAAAGCAAGGGCAACCATATGTCACCAACTGAACTGAAAGTAAAGTATTGCGATATTATAAGGCCAGAAACTGCACTTATTTGTAACTTAAATACAAATTCGCCTCATTCAAAACCTGCCGACCTAATAAACAAACAAGTGTCATAGAATTTTCTTAAACTATGTTGATAATACTCTTTTTTAGCATTGAAAATGCTACTTATAGAAGAGATAATGAATTTGTGATGATTTTAGAGAAAAACTTGATCTTGATCTTTTTATTTTTCCCCCTTTCTGAGACTTAAAGAATTCCCCTTAAAAAGTGTGCCCACCCAAGATGAATTTTTGTTATTCAGGAAAATTTTACATTTTCCTATGAGGTCTGAGTTAATTGTTTTATGTGTAGATTGAATTTATTACAGTGTTGAAGTAAAATATTTGAGATGACTATTCTCAAAGTGTTGTATTTCAAAGCAAATTTTTTTTAGCACTAAAATAGTACCTGAATTCATTACAGTCCAACAAGGCACAATATTATTGATTCCCTCTCAAATTTTCAATTTGTTATGACTTGATTTTTAGTTTTCATAGAAATGAGAAGTTGAATTGATGCCCCAAATACCTCAATACTTGAAAGATATTGAGTTGGAAAGGTGATATATACTGTAAAATACTCTATATTATCAATACAAGAGAGGTTTTTCTTTTCTCTTCTCTTCTTTTTTTCTCTTTTTGGTACTGGGAATTGAACCCAAGAGCATTCTACCCCTGAGCTACACAGGGTCTCACTAAATTGATAAGAGTTTAAGTTTCTGAGGCTGACCTCAAATCTGGGATCTTTCTATCTCAGCCTCCCAAGTGCTGGGATTACAGGTGTGTACCACCACACTTGGCTGAGGCTTTTTTTTTTTTTTTTTTAGCTGAGGAATTGATCAAATAGTTTGTCAAACAATTTACTTTGTGGTGAAAGTCACCTATGCTAGAATAGGGTAGAGTAAGAAACCCCACCTTTAATTTTTTCTCACTGGGAAGACACTGCTTGAAACAACGACTAACAATCTAAAGATAATTTCTAATGGTCATAAATGATAACTTGTGTTGTACAGATAATAAGCACTATGGGTTTTGAGAAGAAGAAATCATTGAAAAATAATGAGAATAAATTTCATGGATCAGATAGAAGCCTTGTGATAAGGATTTCTAGTCGCTGGGGAGGCATGGTAGGTTCACTATGAAGTTAGTGAGGTTGAAGACTCGGGGTCTCACTTGCCTTGATCCTCTAAGAGCAGGGGTTTATAGAACATTCTGTTGAGAAACAAGGTAGTAAACTAAAAGACTAGTTCTTTATGCACCTTTGGTAATTTATCTAAAGAGATAGCAAAAGCCTGCAGTTATTTACTGTGATTTTTAAAATAAAAGTGAATGTTCCCTTTCACACACACTTTTTTTTTCTTTTCTTTTCTTTTCTTTTCTTTTCTTTTAATGGTACTGGGGATTGAACCCATGGGCATTCTACCTCTGAGTTACACTCCCAGCCTTTTTTATTTTTATGATTTTTCTTTTCTTTTCTTTTTTAAATAGAGTCTTGCTAAATTGCTGAGACTGAGCTTGAACCTGTGATCTTCCTGTCTCAGCCTCCCAACTACTGAGATTACAGGCATGTGCTGCCATGCCTGGCTTCATATCTATTTTTGTATCAGTAATTTTATACTCTTTTTCTTAAAAGGCCCAGCAATTTATATAACCTCAAAGAACCCGAGTCCACCCTGCCTTGGGAGACAGTCACGGAATCTGCAATTCAGAGATTAATTTAGTGCAGTTCTCTCTGATCACAAAGAGGCAACTGACTCATAGCTGTTAGCACAAAACTAAGCACAGCACTTAGATCATTCCATTGCTAGCTCTGTGCCCTCTTCTCTTACACAGCATATTTTGTTTAGTAACCACCTTCAAGGGCTCTTCATTTGGCGTATCCAGGTTATCTGCATCTGATCTAATAAAATGTGACAACGAATTATGTCATTGATAAAGTAAAATGCTTACAGTCTGCTGTATAAAATGGCTCTGGCAGAGTCTACCTTTCCTCTGTAGATATTATAGTTTCTTAATTACCACACAGCTGAAATGCCTAGTGTTTAGAAATTGGAATGAGTTCATATAAGCACTTACATTATCAGGAAATATAAATAGCTCATTTATCCACGATAGCATTACTGTGTGCCTAATATAGTTTTTATTGATGGACACTTGAACTGTATCAATCCACTTAAAATTCAGAATGGTTCTTTTGTGCATGGCTTTATGGCAAGAGCAGTATAATTTAATTTAATATAATCTTTTAAAAACAATGATGTTTGTTTCATAAATGAATATTTTATATGTTGTGTTTAATTAAAATAAAACTATGCTACTGATCTAGAAAACACAAAACAGACTTGAGTTCATATTTATGAAGTGTAGCAATATTGGCAAGGCACAACTTATCTTGTTTATGAGACATGCTTGCTATTACTTGTACAGATTGCAGTCATTTTATTGCTGAGCTTTACATGGTTTACAACCCAACAAATGCAATGAAACTGTCACAAGGAAAATAAGCCTATAAAAATTTTTAAAAAAAGAAGGTGGCACTCACAGATCAAAATGCAGTTTTTGCTGAAGCATTGGAAGGTTTTGAACTGTTACATCCTTTTAGGCAGTAGATTTTCTGGATAGATCACTAAATGAAAGGGAGAGAGCTGAGATAAGACACCAGCCTATTTTTAGTGCCTCTGCTTTGAGTACAATTCCTGGGAGAACTTCTTGCTTTTTTTTCTTTGCTTTTTCTCTGTTGATTCCAGAATCCCAGGTAAACATAGAAATGTTTTTGACAGAGGAACTATTTGGAAAATCAGGAAATGGCATTTATATGTGAAAGGAAAGGGGTGTAATGAAAAGATTTTTATTAAGTGTTCAAATTGAATAGTGACTTGGTTCATATTTTTGTAAATTGTTTACATTGCACTGGAGCAAGAAGGTGTCACAGGGTGTGTGGAGGTTGTGGTGTGTGAGGTATAGCTCACATCCATCTTTCCTCATCTGCAGACTCGTTTCATGGTTTTGCCTCTGCAATCGCTCTCATTGGAATTACAGATGCTGCCTACCTCTTGATCCTGTGTGCAGCTATTCTTCTTGCTCAACCAACACTTGCATGTGCTGCCTTTGTAAGAAGGTCACAGCAGAGGCAGCAGGAGCCAGCAAATCACCTCCTTGCTAGTAGAGGACATGGGCAGGGCCTACCCACTGTAACAGGCCCCATCACCCTGGATGTCTGCGCAGTTAATGCCCAGTCAGACTCTCCCTACACCTGATTCTGGGACTCTGCACACTGCTTTGCCCATGCTGGCCTCCTCACTCTGGGAAAACCACCCTTGACTCTTTTTTTTTTTTTTTTTTTTGCGGTACTGGGGATTGAACTCGGGGGCATTCTACCTCCGAGCTATACCCCCAGCCCTATTTTTTATTCTTTATTTTGAAACCGAGTCTCACTAAATTGCGGAATGCCTCACTAGGTCGCTGAGGCTGGCCATGAACCCGGATCCTCCGGTCTCAGCCTCCCCAATGCTGGGATTACAAGCGTGCGCCACCACGCCCGGCTCACCCTTGACTGTTGACTGTTCAACTTTCATAACTCTTCTCTTTCCCTCACCTGTACGGTGCCAATAAACAGCCAGTGTCCTGCCTCAAATGGATGGTTTTTCCTGAACTGTGCTATAACTACCACCTTCCAGACTTCAAATATATTCTATTTTAGTGTATCATCTATTCTATTCTATTTTTTCTCTTTTCTTGCCTCACCCTTGACTTCTGTACAGAACTAATGACCCTTTAAACTGTACTTGCAGTTTGGTACCCTATGTATTGTAAAATGGTCGTTACACCATAAAACGGTGTTCAGAGGGGTCAGCTCTGTGACTAGATTTGTTTCCACAGAGCCATGATCAGTGATTAACTTCAACCTCTTGTCTATGGGTTAATTTTGAGGTCCCAGCATTTCTCTTATTAAAACATCCTGAATTGAAACTGATCATGACTTTACCAAATGGTGTTCTTCTTCCCTTATGTACATTAAAAGACATCCACTAGGTACTCTGCAGGTAAAATTCAATTTTATTTTGTTAATAGATAACACATGTACATAGTACAACATTCACAGTTCCCAAAATAAAGTTTAGCAATTTTCATCAGTGACACCTTCTACCCCACCTCTCTTATTCAGTTTATTCTCTAGATATAACCATTCTTTCTGAGATAAAGTATTCATATGTCATATACACAAACATATGTGATTATGATGAGTGTATGCCTATTTATATGTAAATTATGTATATAAAATCACACATAAGCACATACATATTACACAAATGGAAACATACTAGTACATTATTCTACACTTTTCTTTCTCTTTAACATTATAGTTTGAAGATCATTCCATGTTATATATAAGGGGCTATCTTTTAAATGACTATGCAATGTTCTATTTTAGAATTATTTTCTATTGATAGATATTTAGAGTGTTTACAACATTTTAGTGGCAAATGAAACTGCAATGAATATTTTCATCTTGCAATGTACTGGTATAAATGTATCAATGGGACAAGTATGTGGAAAAGCCGGACCAAAGGGTCTATGTGCTTATAATTTTGATAGCTATCACTAATTTCTTTCAACAAAGGTTGCAATCTTTTACTACAACCAGATAGTCCTGTGGTGGTTGCTATATCCCCAAGAGCACAGTAGAAAGAAGATAAATTAATTGGATAATGTGAAAATTGAATAAATGAACTATTTACAAAGTATAGGCAGGATAGAGAACACCCAAGCATGCTGACATATCCCAGGCGTAATAAGGAAATGAGCTGACCACCACTACATCTGATGGGTAAAGAAGGGAGTGTCACTAGGACCTGAGACAGAGAGGGCTGTGCAGAGAAGCCACCTTACAGGGGTCGCAATGTTTTCCAAGGAGGCAGCCAACTAGAAGCAAGTCACCAGAGAGAAAGCCTGAGGAGTGAACATGCAGACCACATCTTCCCTCCCTCTCATGACTTGCTGGTTCTATCTATTGCTCAAATTTGACAGATGGACAGAAGACAAACCAGACTCTTGATACAATCCTGCTCCAAAGTCCAGATCAGGGTGGAGAAGCATAGCTAGAGGTTAAATAGAACATCTACAGCTTAGTCTACTTCTCCATGATAAATACTAATTTTTAATCCTCTATACAAAAAATGAGTTAATAGTGAGTAGGTAGTGAATGTTGTGAGATAAGAGATAATTTTATTTGTTTTTCTTTTTATTGGTAGTTTTTATTCTTAACCTCTTATTATCTTTCTATTGATCAATTGATAGATAGACATAGATATATGTATATATACACTATATATTTAATTTTTGTATTTAAATGATTTCAAAATTATGACATTGCAAAACCAGAGTTCCTGCAAGCTTCAATCTATATTTTCAAATTGTTAACATTTTAACTTTACTATTCGCATGCTCTCATTCCCTCTTTCTTTCTGTCTCCACATGCCTATCAGGGTATATATTGAATGTCTTGAGTATTCAAGATGCAAGCATGATACCTTTAAGTGGGTATTTTCTGAAAATAAAAGCATTTTTCTACTTATAGTACACAATCAGGAAATTGGCATTAGTTCACTATTATCATCTAATCTTCAGACGTCATTAAATTTTTTTCTATTGTCCGCACAAGGTCAGCCTTGCATTTGATGTGATTTCTTATTAGTTTCCTTCAGTCTGTTACACAGTCCTTCCTTTCCTTTCATGATTATATTAGTCAGGGTTCTCCAGATAAAGAGAATGTACAGTCTATATCTATATAAAGAGTTCAATTACTTGATGGTGGAGGCTGAGAAGTCCCACGATCTGCTATCTGTAGCTGGGGACCAGGGAAAGCGTATGGTAGAATTCAAAGTTGTTGGAAGACCCATGAATGTAGATTCTAGTCCATGTCTGAAGGCTTAAGAACCAGGAGCATCAAGGGTAGGAAAAGATTGATGAGGCAGCCCAAGCAGTCACACAAAGGGAAAGCAAATCTGACCCTCCTCCACCTTTTTGTTTTTTTCAGGCCTTCATTGGAGTGGATGATATCCACCACACGGGGGAGGGTTATCTTCTTTGCTTTCTGCACCAACCAAAATGCCATTCTTTTCTGGAAACACCCTCACAGACATACCCAGAAATAATGTGCAGTCAAGTGTATGGGTATCCCATGGTTCAGTCAAGTTGACAGATAAAATTAGCCATCAAAGACCTCAACATTTTAGAAGAGTCAGTGACTTGTAAAATATCACTTAATTTGGGTTTGATATTTCTCATGATATGTGCATTTATATTCAGCAGATTACCTCAAGAATGAAGCTGTCTACTTCATCATACCATATTGGAATTATGCAATGCCAATTAACATTCTGTTTGTGGAATGTTTCATTACTGGTAATGTTAAATTTTATTACCTAGATAACTCAGTTTGTGCTAGGCTTCTTTACTGTAATTATAATTAATAATGATTTTTTTTCTCATTAATTAATAATCAATTAAGCATTTTGGGGGGATATACATTGAGATCTTCACTTAAAAATAGCTTCCTTCCTTCCTTCCTTCCTTCCTTCCTTCCTTCCTTCCTTCCTTCCTTTCTTCCTTCCTTTCTTTCCTCCCTCCCTTCTTCCCTCCATGTATTTGAATCAATCAGGATTTGAGTAGAGGAACAAGTCCCCTGAAACTACGTATATAGAATAAAGGATTGTTTATAAAATATAGCCTATGGCAGTGGTGGAAATGGGTCATGCTGTCTTGTGAGCCTTTTGTTTCCTTCAGGATCTGAACTCTGAATCCCACAGGATAGGCATCAGAAAGGACTAGTGGACATGAAGTGAGGGAAACAAGGACAAGCAGGAACTGTAAGGACAGAGTCGAGCTCACTGCTCATTCCTCACTTCCGTGTCTCCAACTTAGAATCTGTGGTGTCCTGCAGGAGGACCCACTGCCCTTCACCATGGACTGTCCAGGCACTATAAAAGCAGAAACCAAAGATCTAGGAGAAGTTGGTGCCCTGCAAATTTGGTTGCTACCCTGCTAAAAATATAAGCCAGCAAGGAGAGTAGGCTGCAATAGTATCTTGCTCTTGTTTGGTCTTTATCATACAGTAATACTGCTGCCTGTTCCATTTTATGTTCCCACTATTATACAAAATATCACTTCTGGCTCATGTTAACTCAGAATTGTAAAGGGACAGAGATTACGAAAAACATAGTTACAGATTAGCTAGATTGAAACAGTACAAACTCACCATGGTATATATAACAGTAGGAATTCCTATTTTGCTCAAAGGGATATTATACAGTTATTCTTTGTAATATACTTTCCCAGTAGAAACCCTTTTATATTAGCTGTGTCTGGTGGTGCACTCCTGTAATTCCAGTACTTAGGAGGCTGAGACAGGAGGATCATAAGTTGACGACCAGCCCCAGCAACTTAGTGAGGCCCTCAGCAGCTGCTTCAAAATAAAAAATAAAATAGAGGTTGGAGTACCTTTCAGGGCTAGAATACTCCTGGGGATTCAATCTCCAATACCTTACAAAAAGAAAAGAAAGGAAAGGAAAGAAAAGAAACACTTCATATTGCTTCTTGTATCCTTTAGACATTTTTTCATCATCCTGTATTTTCTTACTTTCTGACACAAAAAGATGTTCTGCACTCATATTTTCCCATCATAAACCCAGAATTGACTCTTTCTTCAATAGATGAAGATATGTAGAATGGCATTTGGAAAACTAGATCTGGAAGGTGCCTTTTCTCCTTCAATCATTACTTCTATGCCCTTCCAGCAGACAAAACTGAAAAACACAGGGGAAATTAGGTATCTTTGCCTATTTTCCTATAAAAGTGTTAATCTTATTTTGTATCGCATTTTGGGAGCTTTTCAATATGATAGAGATATTAGTCTTTTGTGATATAAAAATGAATATCTTTTCTAGAATATCATTTGTATGTCTGGTTCTATGATAACTGGCCTCAGAATTTTCTATTTCTCCCAGGATCAGTTTTTAGTAATATATATGAAATTTGGATGTATACATAGCAGGCTCTTAATTATAGTGATTAGTGGTCATGTGGGAGGAAGATAACATATAGGAATGGCTGGCAGCAGGAATGGCCTTGAAAACACAAGTGGGAAAGTCTTTGTGACTGTGCACTTCACGTAAAATGGCATCTTTACGAAAGAGTTCGTGAGGATTGGAAAGTTTTTCCAGTTTGTTTTACATGGGAGGTGAACTAAAAGTGCTTAGAGTTGTTTGTAATGATCACTCTGTTAAGTACTCAGAAAGATGCTGCCCTAAGTCTCTTTCTCTTTATTTGGACCTTGATTTGGGTGGTTGATTAATTCCCTCTATGTATAGTTGGTTCATGCATTTAAAATTCAATTAAATTCATTCATTTTCTTTTAACTAGTTGTCAAAAATGACCATAGAACTCAACTAGTTTATGGAAATGCTTAAAAAAAAGAAAAAAAAAAAGACTAAGGTTTCTGTATTAAACTGTTGTATTTGGAGAGCCAAAATAGTATCGTACAAATAACTGGAAAGCAAAGCAATAGCCCAACCTTTTAAACATAAATTACCTAAGACAGGCTGAAGCCTCATTAATATGAAATACTACATTTGTTTATGCAAAGGCTTCAGATTTTTTGGTACATCTAAAGACACGTATAAACACACACACACACACACTCAACTTTAAACTTACATATTTCACGTAAAGTTTGTAAATATTGTGCTTCATAACATAGGGTGAAAATCAAAGAAAGTGGAAATAATATTGAGTATACTTTGAGAACTCAAATCAGAAGCCAAATTAAGTTAGATGTCAGATAAGTAGAAGTTTCTTTGAACTCAGTTCCTCCTTATGTTTTATGTCTGCCAGTGTCTGCTCTCATGGCTTACTTTATCGCTCTGTATTATTTACAAACTGAGCAACATTCACCTGTCAACTCTGAAGGCTTCACTTTTTTCTTTTTGGTGCTGGGGATTGAACCCAGGGGAATTGTACCTTGGCGCTATACTCCAACCTCCCCACCCCCTTTGTTTTAATTTTGAAACAGGGTTTTACTAAGCTGCTGAGAGCTTCATTAAGTTGCTGAGGCTGGTCTTGAACCTGACACCCTCCTGCCTCATCCTCCCAAGTACTAGGATTACAGGCATGTGCTACTGTGTCCATCCAAAAGCCTCACTTTCTATAGGGAGTCTATACAAATCCTATGGCTAGCCAATTATTAATAATTGTTACTATTATGCTCAACTCTCTTTTGTATGTCTATAATTTCCATGAGACTATATTTTACTTAAATGTTTTGATATTCTCTTATTTGACTCATTTACCAGAGGACAAGGGTTACATTTCACTCATCCTTTAGGTCCCCATGACAAGTGCAGTGCATCGTGTGTGTGCGTGTGTGTGTGTGTGTGTGTGTGTGTGTGTGTGTTACAGGGCCAGGGGAACTTCTGCCTCTGAGCTACACCCCAGCCCTTTTGATTTTTTATTTTGAAATGGGATCTTGCTAACTTACCACACACTGACCTCGAACCCATGATCTTCCTGTCTCAGCTTCCCAAGTACTGGGATTACAGGCATGTGCCACATTGCCCAGCTAGTGCTTGGCAAATAATAGGTAATTAATAAATGTATAGAATAGATGGATGAATGGATGAATATGCTAGATTTACATCTTCAGTGTTATTGACTCTAGATTGATCTCCTCATCCCAGCTACTAATGCAGTAATGGTGGTGGCCCAGTCATCTTGGGCTTGTTAATCTAGTTCGTTTGTTGGCATGGAAAGGATGGAGAGACAAGTTTCAGATGCTGTTTTCATGCCGTCCATCAGACGTCTCCTGTCCCATGCCGTGTACAGACACATTCTGTTCACCAGCTGCTGATTTCTGTTTGTTCTCATTATGTTGCTTCCTGGGCTAATGGTGCTGCTGCTACTGGCCTCTTTTCTGCTCCAAAGTCTCTGAATCACATCATACAGACACAAAATATATCTACTTTTTTTTTTTTTTTGGTCCTTCTATATTTTTTTTTCTGAGAAATAATAGGGGAAGAAGACTATACTTAACAAAGTATACTTTGCAAGCTTTCCTAGTCTCTGTGATTTTACCCCTATTCCACTTTGGAGGGGATTAGGTGCATTTCAGAGACACCACTGGAATTTCAGATTGTAGCTAGTGCCTGGAGTAGATAAAAATAAAAGGACTCTAGGGATTCAAATTTACATAAATTTGAATATCAGGGTCACCAGGTTTTAACTTTAAACCTCTAAAGGTGAGTGTACTACAATTATTAATTATGGATGATACTATATTCACATCTTAATTTGCTGATTAGGAAAAGTAAAACATCAAACTTCAAAATCTTATCTGTCATGTTAGTGATATCTTGGTTTATGAGATTCTCTTGACATTATTTTCTCCCCTTGAGCTGTTAAAACTCTTGCCCCACAAAATTCACCAGTAACTTCTACTAACTTGACCAGCATAATCGTTGAGTACACATGGCATGTGCTAGTATCTTCCCTGTATGCTAAGTCGTTTGTAACTCCAACACAGTAAAGAAAAGGTATATTTTGGAATTCCACTTTCAAATACTTGTTTTTGCTGTTGTTATGTTAGTACTAGAGATTGAAACCAAGGGCATTCTACGTCTGAGTTACGTTCCCAGCTCTATTTTATTTTTAATTTTGAAACAGAGTCTTGCCAAGATGCAGAGGGCCTCATTAAGTTGTTGAGGCTGGCCTTGAACCTGTGATCCTCCTCTGTCTCAGCCTCCCAAGTACTGGAATTATAGGCATGTACCATGACACCCGGATCAAACATTTGTATAGTCTGGCAAGTGGGTAGAAAGTCACTTGGGTTTCATATCCACTTCCTGCCTGTATTTTTAGGTTAAATCACTGTTGATCTGTACTTACCATAAATTCACCTACTTTTTAAATATATTAGTTTTAGTTAGAACTAAAAGGCACCTTCCCTGAAGAGTAGCAGCCTCATGGGAGAGGCATACAGGCAAATCACATTTGATTACCCTCCACAGAGATTACATTATGATATGCCCTGTGTAGAACAAGCACTGTGGAAACATAAGTGAGCAACTTCTTTCCCTTCAGAGACATCAAAGAAATATTCCTCAAGAGAGTGCATCCCAGGCTGGTGTCACAAAGAATTAGTAAGTCAGAGAACAGGTAAGTGCTTAGGTATGTGTACAATGTTAGTCTGTAGATTGTTCAATAATTAAAGACTGTATGTCTGTTAATACACAGAAAGCTGTGTGCATGTATGTTTTTAACAATTGAATCTCACCATAATGTATAATTGCAATGCACTAATAAAATAATTTAAAAATTGTGTATCTGTTGTCTAGAAAGCATAACAATAACTGACATATTATTAAATAATTAAACACTCAACATTAGACTCTTTTCTGCAGTATCTTTAGATCTCCCTTAAAACTTCCATAGTAGTTATTAGCATCACATTATACCTGTTTTTAAGGAAAAGGAAATATTTCTCACAGTAGTTCAGTAAATTGCCAAAAATGAAATATATGGATGAACAGATTTGAATCTAGAATTTCTTTTACTACATTTTTTGTATTGTAAATATATGTTGTTAAGGGAAAGATCTTAAGTGATGATTGGAAATGGAGAGAGATAATTAAAAGAAGGAGGAGGATACTACACCATGAAATGTTTTGCAGTCCATATATAGGATTTTGGCTTTCATGCTGAGGGGGGTGAAGTGTCTCTAAAGGGTCATGAGCTAGGCAGTGGTGTGATCAGATTTACATTTAGAAAGACACTTCTGGCTACAGAGGTTAGGAAGACCAAGACCATAGGCAAGAGGACCTGTTGTTGAATGATTGAATTGATCCACTTGATGACAGATGAGCTTGCATACTTCATTAGTAGCAGATGAGCCACACCAAAAAAGCATCTGCTTCTGTAGTCATCTTCACCATGCCACTTCCTCTTCAAGTTTTTGGTATCCATTGGTTCCTCTAATATCATCCCTTCCAGTTTTTAATTCATTTCCTTCTCTTGATTCTGAAGCTCCCATTGAACTTCCCATTATTTAGCATTGCCAAACTAGTCATCATCATTTTGGCAATTTAATATTCACTTCACTTAAGTGACCTACCATTCGTATTCTAGTGTGAGTTTATTACTTATAAAGAGCATATTGATAATATATTTGAAAAGTGTGCTTGCATAATTCTTCTAATCTTGTAAAATATCTATAACATTTCTGCCCATATTTAATTGCATCTACTTTCTTTGGGGCAGATTTTCAGATTCTATCAGCTCATTGTTTTTAAGGAGAATCATGGTCAACTAGCATCTTAAAAGTGGAAGGTAAAGGAATTCATCACGTGTTTTGGCAAGGACAAGATTAGAAGTCAAAGTTGAAGAATCATGGCAGTAGGTGGGGGTAGTGGTGCTGGATCCAGAGAGTTAGGGGGACCTGTACGAGACACAGAGACACAGTAGCTATAGGTGTTTAAGCAAGCAATGAAGGCACCCCCAAATTACAGGATTGCTGGAAGGGTCCAAAATAAGTTGGGAGATCAAAAGATAGGTTAGGGCAGCTATCAGAAGTAGACTCAGAACTTTGAACCAAGAGGGAGTAGTTTATTTTATTTCCTTTTTCATTTTGCTTAAGTGTGAATAGCTCTGTGGCTACTCCATGTTCTATGGCCAAAGGATAAGCCAGTCCTTTGATTGTTTGAGCTGCATTAAGAAAGTTATAGAGCTCTTGGATGGTTGGTCAAGAGCCTCCCTTCATTGAGAAGACAACTGAGCTTATTTCTAATTGGAGGGCCAAGATAAATGGCCATATTATGAAAATACAAGTCATGATTAAGTATCTCAGATGTGTATGACAGCTCTTAATGGCTTTTTCATAGAGCCTTACATTTGTAAAACTCTTTACATAGAAATTATCTCATTTCATCTTTATATCACACCTATGAAAAATTATATTTAATATTCAGGCAGTTATGCTAATGCAAGGAGCTAGACTCATATCCTCTAACACCAAATCCTGTCTCCTGAAAGATACTAAGCCCATATCATCAGCAATGGTGTGAGAATGCTGACTGGCCTTCTTGGATCATTGGAATGACTATTTAGAGATACACTCTGTTTTAGTTTGCCCTTACCCATTTCCATCTATCCTATATCTTATTGCATGTGAGCAATAATTATCTCAAGTATAATCTGCTTTATACCACTAAAGGGGTAGCAAGACCCTGCTTCAAACAATCATCATTATCATCACCATTATCATCAACATAAAAAGGTCTGGGGCTATAGTTTGGAAGGAGAGAGTGCCCCTGGGTTTAATCCCCAGTATAGCTCTCTTCCTTCCTCTAAAAAAAAAATAAGAGTTATAACTGAACTGATGTATTGATATTAAAGTCAAACTTCCTTTTAATTTCCATATTTTTGATGTATTGCCTTTCAGAATTTAATATGCTTGCATCATGCTAGTGAATGCAGGCTTCATGTACAAATAGGAAGATTTTATTTGAATTAAATTCTTATTTCAGTCAATAATGTTGTGCCTTTCTCAAGGTTGGCAAGGTGAAGAGTAATTTGACAGAAATGAATGTTAAAAAAAAAAGGGACAGAAATAGGTGAGTGATGAGTGACACATAGGAAAGAGGCCCCAATAAAAGATCTTTGTGTAAGGAATCACAGAAGAAACTAACAGTGAAGAGTGCCTGAACACAGGAGAAAAACCATATCCCCAAAGTATGGAGGGCCTCTGGATATGGTCTTCCTATCCAGCAAGCCTGTGCAAGAAGTAGGAAATGATCATATCCATATTGCCCAAGTAAAAAGCAGCAGAGCATGAGCTCCAGGTGAGGAATTTCTGTTGGCTGTCTTGTGCATGTGAGTATTTAGTGGTGTTTCTCAAACTGTGATATTAAGAGCAGCAACTTCACCTGGGACTTGCTAGAAATGTAAATTCTCAGGCCACATCCACACCAGACCTACTCAAAGACTTGGGGTAAGGCACAGAAGTTTGTGTTTAACAAGCCTTAGAGGGAGATTATTATGCTCTTTAAGGTAAAAAATATTGACTGAGAAGCAAGTTAGAAAAGCAGGTTGGGGTGATGAGACAAGAGTTTAGAAATTCACAGGGAAAGTGTTTAAAAGGGAATTAGAGAAAATGAGTGAATTCCATGGTCTTAGATATTTTGATGATGAGAAAACCAGAGATAAATGCTTCTGTATATTGCCTAACCCTGCTTAATCTTGAGGTTTCTGGATGGAACCAATATAAAAAGTCCCATTAGGTCTTTTATTCTTGATGATGTTTTTATAGGACGGCATTTTATCTTGCATCTTATTTAAGTCCCTGGCCACTGATCTAATTAAAAACTGAAATTTAGATGAGACACACTTTCCATAAAATAATAGAGCAGTTATACATGTAAAAAGTATCCTTCTTGGTGTTAACTTCTGAAGACTGGATCTGTCTACTCATGAGACAAGGCAGTAATGGGACATGGCTTCTCCCAGGTGCTAGAAAGAGCTTGGAATGGAGAAAAAAATTCCTCTCTCTTTGTTTGGAAATAAAACAACAACAACAAAAAATGTTGGAAAGTTTTTTGTTTTTTTTTTAAATTTAGCTCGATGGACTGTCAAGCAGAAATGCATAGGTTCAGAAATATTTATATCTGAGAACCAGAAAATAATTGGAACAAAATATCTCTGCCCCTTCCCACCTTTTCTGACAGCTGCTCAGTCATTTCCGAGTGGTCTGAAGTTTCTGTACAGACAATCATCTTGCTAATGACTGTAATTCATCATAGGAGGTGTTTAGTTTTGAAAATGAAATATGACTATATATTTTGGAGATTGATAGTGAGTGCTTGTTTATTGATTATACTCCTAGTGTTAAAAAAAAATAAAAAGAGAAAAGAAATAGTAGATAGAATACATTTTTCAAGGTCCATCACAATAGCTAAGACAACTTGACATAGAAAACTTCTTAAAAAATATCCTACCTTTAAGTTTATATAAAGATAAAAGAAAGTTAATTTTTGGCTTTATGTATACACCCTTTTTCCAAAACAAATTTGAGAAGATTTAGATAAATGCATGGCAAAGGTAAGTAAATTGTAAAAGACAGCACAAATTTTATTCAGGGAAGTATATTTGGATTTTTCTAAAGCACCTAAGGAGTGCTTTAACCAAAAAGTATAGCAGAGAAAACTCTGACAAAAACTAAGCATTCATTCACCTTTCTCATTAGGAAAATCAAAAGCTTATTTTCACCTAAATGACATTTAGCAATTCTTTAAAGCTATCATTAATAAAAAGTTAACTTTATTCACTTGGGATGAGGAGTTGATTTTTTTTTTTAATTTCTTGGAACAGTAAGATTAAAAAAAGGAAATATGAATGGTTGAATTTGGGGACTTTCAGAGAAGTTTGAATCATAGCTAATCTAAACCAAACCCTTTCTTGTATCTATTTTTAGTCTGTTAAGAATTTAACCTTTTTCAAATAAGAGCAGCTTCCCCACAAATGACTTTTCTCCCCCAGATGCATTGAAAATCATCCAGTATTCGAAAATGTTCCAGGAAACTTAAGGAATTGTCAGCAAAATTCTTAACTTACTAATTAATTGTACCTTAAAAAAAACTGAAATGTTTTGTTCTGATGATTGGAATGTTCAAATTTATTTTGCCAAACAAAAGTTTAAAAATATATTGTTAAAAATGCTGCAGGCTTTGCAGTGTGGCTTTCCACTGGCTGAGTGTTAGAGCAGGACCAAATGTTTATTAATTCTCTCTGCCACAGAGCTAATAGAACTGTTCTTTTAATTCAACAAACAGAAGCCTGTGTTCTTTGGATGGTGATTTTATTTCCCATGGAGTCTGCATGCTGTTGGCTGACAATCACAATGGTTATGTATCTATTTGGCTCGGATGGCTGTACTGGAAAAAAATATATTTTAATTTGCTTTTGCAATAGTTCTGAAAATATATATTCAAAAATTGTTGAGAAAGTTTCTGGAAATTTTTTTTTCTCATCTTTTTCATAAGATAAAGACCAATTGTTGACAGATAAATTGTAATGACCCAAGTGTTTTTCCTGTTGCATCTAAGGTCCCCTCTCAACCCTCTCATCTTCTTCTTTAATATATATATTTTCAAAATATATAGAAAGATAAACAGTAACCTACCTGTAGCCCTCGCTGCATACCACTTCCTGGTTGCTACTTTATTCATAGAAGATAAGACTACAGAATAGCAAAACTACCTCGACAGGACAGTTATAAAAGGTGATCCATACCTATATCCTGGAACATAGCTTTCTACATTCAAATATTCTCTCAACTCTTTCAGCAATGTGCTTCTGAGAAAAATTATTTCACGATGTTTTATTTCGTTCATCTATAAAATGACAGAAGATCATTGTGACTCCTCCACAGAAGGGATATGAGAATTAAAATGCTAATTCATGGAAGACCCTTGAATAGTGCCTGACTAATAGTGAATCCATTCAGTGAGTTGTGATTATTGTATGTGATCATGAGCACCCTTCTTCTTAATGTGTTTTCCTCCTGATGTTTAATTTTGCCTTTATGCGCCTGTTTTTATTAGCAATTCAGTGTTACTTCTAGAAGTATTCAAATATCTTCTGAATTCTTCTGTTTACCTTTTATTAATTTGATTTCTATCTTAAAACTATTAGTTTTTGCGTATTGCTTCTTTTATCAGTTGGTGATATGGTCTGTATGAATGTCACCTCAAGGTCAACATGTTAAAGGCTTGGTCCTCCAGGGGATCGGTATTGGGTATGTACCTTTAAAAGGTGGAACCTGGTGGGAGGTTCCTGGAAGATTTGAAGCAGTTTCTCATAGGAGATTGTCGCAGTCTCTTTCTGCTTCCTGGCTAATGAGGTAAGCAGTCAGTTCCACAAACACTCCTATTGTGATGTGTCAGAGACCTAAACCTACAAGCTAATTTAAATCTTTTATCTTTATAAGTTAAGTTAAATGCCTCAGGTATTTCATTGTAGTAACTGAAAACTGAATAATATAATTGGTCATCCTGTAATTTTCTGATTTTAATCTTCTGAAAACTGAGAAATTAGCTTATTAACCCAATAAGAATTTAAAATAAATTAGGAGTAAAATATGACTCCGATTAAGAACTTGGTATGCTTCCCTTGGAGTAAAGCAAATCCTCTTGACTGTGTGGATTTTGTACTTGGTATTATCTGTTTTGCTTTCCAGGAACCTTTTTTTGCTTTTAAAAATGAAGGTGTTAGATAAGTTACCATGGCGAAATTGAGGTGTTATAATATTAAATCATCAAAGTTCCTGCCTTCACAGAAAGCCTGGCTAAAGAGTATACAAAGAGATAGAGGCAGTGAAGCTCACTTAACAATATTTGTTACAGGAGTGAATGGGGAACCTGACAAAAGGATGAACTTATCTACCTTCCTGGCTGTACTTCAGATCTTCTGACAACAGGCTTTCTCGCAGCAATGGGCTGGCAATAGGCTTTTTAAATTATTATTATTGTAAGCAATTGAAATTGATAACAAAGTTTGCTATAGGAATTCTCATACCGAGTCCACAGACCAACAAAACTGCATTTTTAGAAATAGTTCTTTGGTCCTTCCTAGAACAATTGAGTCAGAAACACTGGGAATGAGTCCAGCAATCTATTGCAACACTCTCCAGGTGTTTCTGATGCAGTCTAACCTTTTTTAAACCCACTGAGGAAGGGTAGTGCTACTCACTTTGATTACATACTAGAATCACCTGAGGGACCTTTGGCCCCATATATTTAATTAACTTAAGGTAAAAACATCTCAGGTGACTTGAGTTTAAACAAAGGCTGGACCTACTTCTAGACCTTGCTTACAAACACAAAGACACTGCCACTTAGAAAGTTGTAATTCGAAAGAACTTCTTCTATGAAATTAGTATGGATTCCTAACCCCCATGAATAGTATTGGGAGGTGGGACCTTAGGAGGTGATTATGTCATGAGGATGGAGCCTTAGAAATGAGATTAGTTCACTTAGAGACTCCAGAGAGTTTGCTAGTACCCTTCTATCTTGAAAGGCACAGCACTGTCTATGAAAGAGGAAGTAAGCCCTCATCAGGCACTGAATTGGCTAATACATTGACTTCCCAACCTCTAGATCTGTAGGAAGTAATTTTCTGTTGTATTCCCAGTCTGTGGTGTTTTTGTTATAGCAGTCTAAACAGACTAAGCCTCCACAATCCAAAATAGCTCCCTGCTCACATCTTTAGCCTCTGACCTCTTTCACATTAATGTTTATTATGTTTGCTTCAGCATAGAAGATGTCTATTAAAATACAAATGTTATCCATGAGAGATGATATCTGGACTTACAGTAATATGTTTTCTTCTAGTTTAGCATTCTTGTGACAGTGCATCTCAAATATCACTGGGTATCACAATCACCTGGAAGGCTAGTTTAAACAAAGTTTGGTATGCTCTACCTGATTCAGTTTCCAATTTAGAGTTTCTGATTTAGAAAGTCTTAAGTTTCAAGTAAGGTAGTATCGCTGGTATTGAGAATTTAAAAACTATTACTCTTAAGCCAAATGGTGTGTGTGTGTGTAAGTGTATATGTTTTACTTTGAATCTCACTATGTTGTATTATAGTTTTTAATATAATTAAAAACAAAACTGAAACCCATTCCTCAGAACAGATAAGGTGTGCTGGTAGGAGAAGGAAAATGTCATGATGCTTTTTCTCAAGTGGGAGACCTGAGAAACAGGGAGATCAGTCCAGGGTTGAGATGTAGAAGGGTAGTTAGGCCATTTAAAAAATATCCAACATAAAGGAATTTGATCTTTAGATTTTAAAATAGCGAATTAATATTCAACTAGTACCGTATTGTCAGGTGACTCAAGCAATGATCCTGTTATCTCTCATGGATAACATTTGTATTTTAATACAAGTGGTCTTAAATCACCTGACTATGATTATAGTTCAACTGATGACATCATCTTATGGTTTCCAAACCTTCACCCAGTTTTCTAAAATTCAAGTGCCACAAAATGGAAAGAAAAACTTGTTAAAAATAGATACCTGGATCTTAGCTTTGTAATCTCTATTCAGTAACCTGAAGATGAAGCCCATAAATAACCAATCCAGGTAATTTTGCTTCCAATGGTTTCTTATTTCTCTTTCTTTTCATTTGAGTAGAAATCTTTATTCACAGGCACTCATGATCATTTACTATTATTATTATTAAATATCCCTGGAGTTTAGTAATAAAATCAAAATATTTTTCTTTCTGGGAATAGCTCAGGTATACATTTTATTTATTCGCAGGATCATTGCTTGAGTCACCTGACAATGCGGTACTAGTTGAATATTAATTCACTATTTTAAAATCTGAAGATCAAATTCCTTTATGTTGGATATTTTTTAAATGGCCTAATTCCCAGGCCCTCTAAATTTAGGAGATGGCTGAGTAAAGTTCTGTTGTGTACATATCCCATAGTTTCATAATCCATTCATCTGTTGATGGACATCTTGACTGGTTCCATACTTTGGCAATTGTGAATTGTGCAGCTATAAACATGAATATACATGCATCAGTCTGATAGTTTGTTTTCCATTCTTTTGGGTAGATACTCAGAAGTGATATTGCTGGATCATATGGTAAGTTCATTCCCATTTGTCTGAGGTTCCTCCATACTGTTTTCCAAAGTGGTTGCACTAATCTGCAATCCCACAAACAATATATTAGGGTTACCACTTCTCCACACCCTCATCAGCATTTGTTGTTGTTTGTGTTTTTGATGATTGCCGTTCTAACTGGCGTTAGGTGAAATCTCAAGGTAGTTTTGATTTGCATATCTCTGATTGCTAATGATGTTGAACATTTCCTTATACATTTATTGGCCATTTGTATTTCTTCTTTTGTGAAGTTATCTATTTAGATCTTTTGCCCATTTTTTGATTGGGTTATTTGTTTTCTTAGCTGTGAGTTTCTTGAGTTCTCTGTATATTCTAGGTATTAGTCTTCTATTGGAGTAGCTGGCAAAAATTTTCTTCCACGCTGTAGGTTCTCAGTTGAAGTTCTTGATAGTTTCCTTTGCTGCACAGAAGCTCATTTGCAGGGAAATGGATGGATCTGGAAAACATTCTACTAAGAGAGATTAGTCAGTCACAAAAAGTAAAAAAAAAAAAAAAAAAATTGTATGCTCTCCCTAATATGCGGAAGCTAGGGAGAAAGTGGGACATAAGAGGGACTCTAGACAAAGAAGGAGAAACCTTAGATGAGCAAAGAAGGTGACTTAACTGAAGGTGATGAGCAGGGGGAAGGGAAATGCCCTAATGCACATGATGTACTTTCACCATCAAATCAAAGTCAATCACTAAACTTAACTTGAGAAAGAGGGAGAGGGAGAGAGTGGGGTGGGAATTGGGGAAGGGTTAAGGGAGAAATGTGTGCATGTATGCCTTTACCAGCTTGTACCTAGCAAATATATGTGATTACACTGCACCAATAAAAATATAAATTTAGGAGAGATGAGACATCTTTTGATAAGTCTACTCCCAGTTGTAGAAATCCATTCAGGTGGCAAAGAGCACATGGGAAAAGTGCAGAGAGCTCCATTCTATCAAATCCTAGGGACTGTTCAGCTTTTTGTGTAAGGATACCTATCATATTGTTACTGATGGAAATATTGACAGGGCTATAGTCAAAAGACTATTGTGATTTTAAATATATAGCCATTCTAAAATTAGCAGCAGTTTAGCTCTTTATTTTGTTGTTCCTTTTGTAAACCTCAGTTTTGAACTCAGGATGTATTTCTAATCCAGTATAGTAGTGTGCCTTGGATATTCCTACATTGGAACAAATAATAATTTGGTGCAGTTACTGTGGAAGTTATGAATAGGAAGGTGTATCCTCAGAGACACAGTGGGCATAGTTAAGCCTTTCAGAGAAATATGGAAGCCCTTGTAGAATCTATTCACCTGGAAGGAAAGAAGAGAGTCCAGTTCTGTGATAATCTTTTGTTCTGTTAAAAACAAGTTTAGCAAATACATCTATTATGAAAGAATACTGCCAGAAATTATATCTAGAAATCTAATGGTACCTATCCAAACCATGGAAGGAATTTAGGCAAGAATAAGAAGGAGTATTTGATATCTTAAAGCCATGTTTACCCATTGTTAAGCTTCAAATTTTCATCTACATATTTTGCTAAAGCATATTTATATGCCTATAAAAATGGTCCATCTTGGCCGGGCGTGGTGGCGCATGCTTGTAATCCCAGCACTCGGGAGGCTGAGACCGGAGGATCCGGGTTCGCGGTCAGCCTCAGCTACCTAGTGAGGCATTCCGCAACTTAGAGAGACTCGGTTTCAAAATAAAGAATAAAAAAAAAATAGGGCTGGGGGTTTAGCCCGGAGGTAGAATGCCCCTGAGTTCAATCCCCAGTACCGCAAAAAAAAGCAAAAAAAAAAAAAAAAGGTCCATCTTACTCTGGGGAGTGTTCTCAGATATTCCTCTGAATACATTTCTTTATTCAATCTATCTGTGAATTGCATTAAAATCTGCCAAACAACTGAAATAGACATGCCATCGATTTTCTTCAAAGGGACAGTCTTGGAATCACTTCATTGAAGTATACATCGGTTTGACCAGGGCTGGCTCATATGTTATGTGTCATTGGGAATATGTGTGTGCACACGTGTGTGTGTGTGTGTGTGTGTGTATGTGTTTGTGTAAGTTGTCACATTTACTCAGACATTCAACCTTGTCTTCATATTTGGTTCCTTTATTCAACATAGAAGCAACATGGAAACAGAGATAGCTGCCTATGAGAAAAAGTTGCCAGGTTTGAGGGTCCCCAGGGAAATGTCTTCTGTGGAACACTCCAGAATATTTCCTAATTTCCATGCTGTAAAGCAGTTAGTATTCAGCTCAGGCTGATAGGCAATTCCTGTGTTCACGCCATACTAGGTGTTATGCTATAGAAGGCATAAAAATGCTTCAAGCAGTATGTTTTCCTTCCTGGCATTTAGGAAGAACTAAATGTGGGGAGGTGTGAATGTCACTCTGGATTTGCTTGTTTTCTGCAGCAAAGGGTTATTTGTTAAGATCACGGAGATACTTTTGTGAATGATACCTTATAAAATAAAGGAATATTACTACCTCTCACACTGTTACTGTTCCTTCCTTTCAGCAATAATATACTTCTGATCTGGGTGTAAATGTCATATTGTGTGAATATGCAAACATCACATCCGCCTACATATGTTCTGTTGCTTAGTAATTCTTGGCACTAGAGAACAGTGAATTCTGTGCCTAATAAATGAGATATCCATCAGAATGAAAAATGAACTGTGCTGGTCTCTTGAATAAGATATCTTTATTTTAGATTTTAGTTTAGAAAGTAGGTTGCATTCTTGCGCATAGTAGTAAAGAAATTTGGAATGGAATTGAATTCAGGACTAACATTTGTTCACTTATTCATCAAATAATGTTCATTACTTCCCAAGCCATAGACCAATATTTCAATGTACATTTTAAGACATACAGAATTTTCGCTACAAAGTTTTATTTGAAAAAAAAAGTTTTAAGACTCTATAAAAATCTCCTGTAGCAGGAACCCTACATTCAGAATTGTGGAGTTACACCTTGCAGATCAATGACTTGAACTTATTTTAGAATAACTATTCTCACTTTTCAACTCTGAGGTCACATTTCTTTTTTGTAGTGTTCATTCTTAAGTCCCTGCAAAAAGAGGTTATCAGTAGGTTTCCATAATCAGCCTCAAGTAATTGAATTAAAAGATGAGTAATTGAATTAAGATATCTCTATTAATGCAATTTATTATTTTTTTCTGAAGTTGAGAGACACTGTCTTTGTCCAAGTGATCAAATACACTTTTCTCTAATGGTGACTTTGAACTCACCAAACAGGGAACAAGATAATGTATTCCTAGAATGCCATTCCCTTAGATGTTCTTTACAATGCCATGGTTTTCTTAAAATTTACTTTGTGCTAAAGACTGAAAACACAAAGATTTTTTTTAAATCCCTCTCATTTAGGATATTATGCTCTCATGAAAGAGACATGTAGTTTGATGTTACAGTAAAATTTTTGACAGATGCACTAAAAGACAATAGATACCACAAAAAAAGGAGATACAGAATCATTTCTAAAGAAGAACAAGAATCAGATGGCTGTGAAAGCCTTCATACATGTAGAAGGATCTTTAAGCAAAATAACAGTCTGGAGAGAGTTTCTAATGTACTTTGAATCAAAATCTTGGGGAGTTTTTCACCTAAACCAAGAGGGGCTTTAAAGGGACCACTAGGAATATAACATAGAGACTTCACATAGAGAAGGAACAGAGGCTGTTATTTGGAAAACTGAGTTATTCAATAGTGCACCTCGACCGTCTGAGTTTCAAGGATACCAGTAGATCAGCCACCATGTTCTGGGATACAGCCAGCTTAAAATCTCCTTAATCTAATAAATATTTTATATACCTTACTTCATCATAATGTAGATTTTAGTTTAGAAAGTAGGCTGCATTCTTGTACATGGTAGTAAAGAAATTTGGAAGAGAATTGAATTCAGGACTAACATTTATTCACTTATTCATCAAATAATGTTCATTACTTCCCAAGCCATAGACCAATATTTCAATGTTCATTTAAAGACACACATGAGTAATATGTAGGAGCCAAGTTGTTATTATTTCCATTGAATCCCTGTGCTTCTGTGCCTGAGGTCTCTGTGCTGATGCTTTTAATCTCTGCACATTCCCTCCACCTCTGCTTCTCAGAGCTTATTATGGGCTGATGGCTTTCAAGCCTGCATCAATATGCTCAATAAGCATATCTAATGACATGTGTTACCTTTTCAACTCACTGTCCCTGGGTACCTCAGATTTCCACATGCACTAGCCAGACTGGCAATTTTTTCAACTACCTTTGATTTGGGCTTCCTCTTATGTTCTCTGTCTCACACAGATGACAGTTACCTACTTGGTTGCCAACAAGTTTAGAAAAGTGAATCACCTTTGATACTTCAGTTACTCCTTCACTCCTGCTCTCTAAATCCTACATAAGTTAATTTTTTTCCATTACTCCCTTCTAGCTTACTTACAACTAGTGTAGTTCAGGCTTTTTGTCATTTGCCTAGACTCTCACTTAAGTTTCCTACCTCTATTCCTGTTTCACTAAAAGATATGTTATATTTAATAACATATCTAAGTCAAGTACAACAGCACACACCTGTAATCCCAAATTCAGCCTCAGCAACTTAGTGACCCTGTTTCAAAATAAAAAATAACAAGGGTTATAAAAATAGCTCAGAGGCTGAATGTCCCTGGGTTCAATCCCAGTACTGCAAAATAAAGTAGCAACAAAAGAAAACATATCTAGAGTGAGGCTTTCTAAACCAAAAATCTGAGCATGCCATTTCTTGATTAAAAATCCTTCAATAACTTGTTAAAATTGAAGCTCTGAAATGTGGTAAACAGTTGCTTCTTTGAACTTGCCCCTGCCTGCACTCTGGCCAGTTCTTACCTTTGCCTTTTACTTTGTTTGCACCACACTTAAATTATCTGCAGTTCCCACTTACATCATATTCATGTCCCTTCTGTGTTCTATGCTCATTACACTTTCTCTGTCTGAAACACCTTTTTCATTGCTAGTTACATTTTAAGATTAAGTCTAGCTATTAATGCTAGGGAACTTTCATTGAATGCCCAGTTGTAAAATTCAGAGTAACAAAATTTACCCTGAATATTTTTACTTCTATCTCAGTTTTTTATGTTGTTTGAGTCTCTTAGAAGATTGGGTTATTTTGAATCTCTAGTATACAACCAATTATTTGGTATATTGGAGTTATTAAAGGAATGAATGATCAAATTACTACTAGTTCTGCTTGATATTTTATGTTCTTCGTGTATGCCTCCTGAAGGGGCAGACAGGTGATATTTGAATTAGGCTGTAAAGGAAATCTAGACTAACTAGGCTCATGCCATGATGGAAGGAATATATGAAGATGTGTAATTTTGAGGTTTTTATGATATGGGTGAAAATAAAGGAATATGAGTCAAGAATAAGTTAGGAGATCTTGGCAGGTGTCCCAGATGAGTAGATCTAAAGTGGGAGTGGAAAAGGAAGTGAGTAGGTTTGAAAGATACCATCAAGGAATAATTAGCCAGGAAAATCAAGTATCTCATCTGTTAGTGTGAGTAAAAAGATCTTAAATGCTGAAAAGAATGAAACTATATAACTTGTGACTTCTAGGCAGGGTTGAGTAATTGAGAAAATATGTATAACCCTGGAATTGAGAAGGTCCTAATTAACACACAATTATCATTACTAGATACATTGAAATTCATTGAACTTTTCTACTTCTGCCATGATGGAATGTCTAGTATTGATTTTGTCCTTTAACTGTAGATAACAACTAGAAAAGTGGACCAAAACCCAAACAACTGATTTTTGCATGTTAGACAACAGATGATACAACTGTGAATTATTAAGAGGAAGGAAAGGAGTGAGTTGAGCTCATGGTACCCCTGGTTTTCTTCCTGGAGTCACTTTCTTACTCATAGTATGGGAGATCAGAATTTTGGGGGGATGCAAGTTGTGGTAAGGCAGCTTGAATTTGCAGGACAGAATACCAAAGAGCAATAAATTAGGAAGAAAAAAACTTCCTGAAATATGAATAGGGTTGTCTGCAATCTGTTGCTGAATAATAATGTGTGCATTGACAGGGTAAAAATTTAGGTCAGACAAGGAACAATGAACAAAGAGCTGTAGGCCCACCAGTTCCCAGCACTTATACAGAGCTGAGAGTTAGCATCATGCAGAATGGGGAGATCTCATTGGATAACTGAGGCATTGTGCAGTGTACGAGATAGAGCCAACTACACTTGAGCAAAATCTACTCTAAATAAACCCAAAGATATCTTAAAAGTGGGTCATGAGTTTATCAGGTTAACCCATAAGTAAAAAAAAATTAAAATTATTTAGACAAAAAAATTTATTTGAAAAAGCTTCTTAACAGGCAAAAACTGATGCAAAGGGGTGAGGAGGGTAGATTAAGTAAAAGGAAAAAAAATTAGCAAAAAATGTAAAAATTGAAAATCAAAATTAAATTTAAATAAGTTGAATAGATAAAATTAAGTAAAATATAATAAATACAACTTAATTTAAAATTTTTAGTTTAAATTAAAATAGCAAAATGTAATAAAAAGGCAAAACTGATTCAAGAAAAACAGACTAAAAATGAATAATTTTGTATGTAATGGTACATTTGAATTTGTAATTTAAAATGTTTCCTACAAAGAAAATTTCAGTCTTAGATGGAATAAGTGATGAATGCTATAAAATATTTAATGAAGAAATAATACCAATTCTATGTGCCTCTTTTTCCAAAGATAGACGTAGATATTCCTGGCTTATTTTATAAAGGTTGCATTACTCTGATAGCAAAACCAGGCAAAGACATGGCAAGAAAGGTAAATTAAAGTCTGGTGTCCCTATGAACTTAGGTTAGGTGTAAAAATAATTAACTAAATATTAAGAGATCAAACATAACAATATGTCAAAATGGTAAGAAATCATGAGCAGTTAGGATTTATTCCAGTAATGAAAAATTGAGTCAACCATTGAGGATCTATTAATTTACTATATTAATGGGATAAAGGAGGGAACAAACAGATACTAGGTTAAGGGTCAGCAAACTGTACCATGCCAACCAACCACTTATTTTTATAAATAAAATTTTATTGGAATCCAGTCAAACCAATTTCAATACTATTTATGATTCTTCTTGTGCTGCAGAAGAAGAGTTGAACATCTGCAAAGAGAATCTATAACTTGTTTCTCAACTAGCCCTTTAAAATACAAATTCATCAACTCATTAACTAAGTAGTACAGGAACGGAGGTGGGGGACATATAGAGAGACTAGAAAGGAAGAAATTCATTTTCTTCATTTCAGACAACATAATCATGTACATAGAGAATCCTGACTACCGAGTTGCCACAGCTCCTTAATAGCTGGATCTTGAACAAGGCTCGGTCCCCTGGAGTCCTGCAGGGTAGATGATTCCAAAAGAAGGAATGTGTGGCATATCCCACTTTGAATTATTAAATTTTGGGTGCTTTGGGTTTTGCCTTTATATTAATTATAAAAGAAAACTTCTTAGAAACATGTGGCCTGACAGATACTGATCTCTTAGCTGAAAAAAAAAAAAAAAAAAAAGCAGTGCCTCGAGACAACCCAATACATTAACCTTTTACAACATTAGTCTAGAAACAGGCTTTGCAAGTTTATCTAAATAGCTACTACAAATAGTCTTTTGCCCACTACAACCTGGTCTTCCTCTAACTACCTGAGATAAGATAGAACACTACTTAAAGGGGTAAACAAAATTGTAAAGATTTTAACTAATGGAAAAGAATTTTTATATATGTGTTGTAACCTTAATTGGTTGAGGATAACCTTTGGAAAAACAAGTCTGCAAAAATTCCTATTCTATATGCCTCATTGCAAAAAAATAGTATAAAACAGTGACTAAAAAACAATAAAACAGATATGCTTCTTCACTGCATTTGGTGTAAGCGTATTCTCGCGACCTAGTCTCAATCCACACCTTTTGAAGAACCCCAGACCCCACTGCCTCAAGGGCTGGACACTGGCAAAAAGTAATTGAAATTCACAAGATACAAGGTCAACTTTTAAAAACCAATTTTTCCTATATACTAGTCACAAACACTTGAAAATTAAACACTTAACTAATGAAAACATTTTACCATAGCACCAAAAAACAAGAAAGACAAATTACAATTTTAAAGTGTGAAAGGAAGAGAAGTCAACCAGCCTCCTATATTCAGTGAAAATGTCTTGCCAAAAACACTCATAATTTAAAGCTTTCACATTTGACTTTGTTCTACTGTGTTAAGCAATAAAAGAGCATTCATAGCAATCATGGGAATAAGTACTGATTTTCTAGGCTGGACAGGAGCCTAAAATGTATATGCTCCAAGACCTAGACCTGAGCAAGTCCTTCCTAACACTGAATTAATTTGTAAAATCAAGCATAAATTGTATAATTAACTCAAGGTAAAAAAAAAAAAATTGGAAATGTCTCCTTAGTAGGAAGAATGTTTGTGGAAAGAAATATATTAGATTTTAAGTAACTGAACTTTAGGTATTTGATGCATTCAACCAACTTGCATGTTCTGAACCTCTGCTCACAAAGCAGTCTTCAGATAATATACTGGTTTTCCATCTACTTGTGCCAAGAAAAAAATATAGCACCTATTTGCATACAGGCTTTACATCCCATTTAGTAGTATCATTTTTGTTGTTGCTGTTTAATTAACAAACTGGTGTTCAACTTAATGTATCATGTCTTAGCTTTGTTAACATGAATTGGCCTCCTTAAACATGATCATAATTATATCCCTGAATGATCAATTTTCTAGTCCTTTAACACTTCTCTGAAACCTGATTTTCTTAGTCCACTGAGATCTGTAGAAGATTAGTAAGATTCTAAACTCTTAATTTTTATTAACTTTGAAGGACATTTTCTAATATAACAATATAAAAATGTGTAAATGATGAACTACCTTTCTTATATATATCTAGATTACATTTTCTAATATTTTATTAAAGATTTTTATATCTATACTCACAAAAGAGATTGACCTCTAATTTTTCTTTCCTATAATATTCTTGCCAGATTTTGGTATCAAAGTTATTGTGAAATTGGGGAAAGGGTCAGATGAGAAATGTGTGTACACTTGTCTTTATCAATTTGTACCTAACAAAGATGTATACATACAAAGTACGAACTATTACAATAAAATTTTTTTTAAAAAAAGTTATTGTGATCTCACAGAAAGTTAGAAAGAGGTTTTCTCATATATGGAAATAGCATTATTTGCATGCACTACTTACTTCACCAAGCCTTTCCCCCTATCCACCTCTCTTTCCCAATCCCCCTCCACTCTCCTACGGGTCTCTCTTCTCATTTATCTGAAGTCACTTTCTTTTCCTATGTTCTCTCTAGCTTCAACATATTAGAGAAAACATTTGACCCTTGACTTTCTGAGACTGGCTGAACTCAGCATAATATTCTTTAGTTGTATTCATTTTTCTGCATATGATATAATTTTCTTCTTTATGGCCGCATAAAATACCATTGTGTATATATAACACATTATCTTTATCCAGTCATATTTTGACAGATACCTGGGTTGTTTCCATACTTTAACTATTGTGAATTGTGTTGATATAAATATGGATATGCCTATATCACTATAGTATTCTGACTTTAGTTCTTTGAAAAGATACCAAGGAGTAGAATAGCTGGGTCATACAGTGATTCTATTCCTAGTCTTTTGAGAAACCTCCATGGTGATCTCCATAGTACTTGTACTAATTTACACTCATACCAGTAGTGTGTTACTATTTTCCCACATCCTCACCAGCATTTATTATTGTTTGTACTTTTTGTGTGTGTGTGTGTGTGGTATTGGGAATTGAACTCAAGGGCATTCTACCTCTGAGCTATATCCCCAGCCCTATTTTTTATTCTTTATTTTGAAACAGGGTCTCACTAAGCTGCCAAGTGCATCACTAGGTAGCTGAGGCTGGCCACAAACTCAGATCCTCTGGTCTCAGCCTCCCAAATGCTGGAATTACAAGCATGTGCCACCACACCCGGCTTATTGTTTGTATTTTTGATGATTGCCATTCTAACTGGAGTTTAGATTTGATCAGTTTAGTTTTGATTTGTATTTTCCTATTTGATAATGATGTTGAATTTTTTTCATATATTTATTTGCCCTTTGTATTCCTTTTGAAAAATGCCTACTTAGTTCAATTGCCCATTTTTTGGTGCTAATTATTTTAGTTCTTTTTTATTCTAGATATTAATCCTCTTTCAGAGCAATATCTGGCAAAGATATCCCATTCTTAAACCTCACTATGATGTATAATTACAATGCAGCAATAAAAATATAATGAAAAAAGAAAGCTTAAATAAAAAATAAAAAAGAATGTTTCTCTTTTTCTTATCAGAAATATTTAAGTAATATTAAGGTATACAAATTTGGAAGAATGTAATGCAGAAACTAATTGGGTTAGAGATTTTATTTACAAGTTTTTAATAATTGATTCAATTTATTTGTTAGAATATTCAGACATAATTTTATTTTCTGTCAATTTTTGATAAATTTTGCTATTAAGGAATATTTTAGTGGCTGAAGTTGTTAATTTGTTGTATAAATTTAATCATGATAACATCTTTTTGAAAATATCTGTAGAATCCCTAATGATGTTCACTTTTTCACTCATGGTATTGTTAAATTGTGTTGCCCCCCTTCTTTTCTACTTACTCTAGTTCTTTATTAGGTTTATTAATATATTCAAATAACTAACTCTTGATTTTTCTGTGTTGGAAATTTACTTTGTATTTAAACTTCTGATTTATTATTTCCTTTTTCTCTTCATATTTGATCTGTTCTTAGTTTTCTAGATTCTATTCATTTGTATTCCTCTCTGCTACTTTTACTTAAGGCTCTGCATTTCCATAGTTTAACTGTATACAAAGTTTATAATGGTATATATGATGCTCAATTTTCATTTTTTTAAAAGTATTTTTAACAATCAATATGTCTTACTTTTAGACAAGCCAATTTAGAATTGTATTGTTTAGTTTCCACTTTCTATAATAGCAGAAAATTTCTGTATCTGATCTATCTGTTGTAATAGCTACTAGCCACTTATAGCTGATGAGGATTTGATATATCTGGTAAAACTGAGGAATGGAATTTTTAATTTTCTTCTAAAATTGAATTAATTTACATATAAATAGCCACATGTAGTTAATGACTTCTCTGTTTGACCACATACCTAGGGCTTTCAGCATTCTAATTTTTACACTGATACACCAAAAGTTACATTACTAAATTGGATAATAAAGGGAACTAATGGGATTAATGTTTTGAAATATCTTGATCTGAGTGAAAATTTGCAACATCCCTAGAGCCCAGATGAGTATTAATTTTAAAGTTACAGTGGGAATTGAGAGATCCCTGGTTAAGCATTGACTATTCTTCTGACTATGGAGTGATGAACTTGTTATCAGTAATGATATAAGAATTCTACTCAGCCATAAAGAAGAACAAAATTATGTTATTTGCAAGGGAATGGATGGAACTGAATAATATTATGCTATGTGAGATTATTCAGACACAAAAAGTGAAAAGTTGAATGTTTTCCCTCATAGGTGGAAGCTAGGAAGAAATTGGGACACAGGAGGGACTCTAGACAAAGGAGGAGCAAACTTAGTGAAGTGGGGGATGGGACCTGAGTGATGCAGGATGGGGAGGAAGACTTGAAGAGGGAAACACTTCAGTAGACATGGTGCATGTACACAGATTTATCAATATCAACCAATATTGAGCACAGCAAGGTGGGAGAGGGATGGGATAGGGTGGGATCTGGGGGAGGCTCACCAAGTGCTGTGTGCATGCGTGCCTCTATCACTCTGAATTTCATCATAATGCATGATTATAGTGTACCAATAAAATAAAGTTAAAAGAGCTTAAATAAAAAATAATACCCATTTGGATCTGATTGCATGACTTATAGTTTATCGATGACATGTGAATTGTCTAACATCTCCCTTGAGTGACTACGGACAAATACTTCAAAAAATACTTTTCATTTATGTGTGCTTTTTGTCTCATTCAAATTCAACATTTGTAAGAGGTATCTTATTTCTCTCTGATCCAGCGTAGGAAATTTCAATACTAATATCTTTAAAAAAGGGGAAGGGGGAGTGATGGAGGAAGGGCAAAGAAGAATGAAGTTTGGATTCACTAAATAGGTTTGTACATAGAAGCTATGACATCTGTTCTGAATAAAAATTAAAATTCAGTTATGTTATTTAGTAAAAACATGATTGTGATCCTCATATTTTATAATTATCATCATCATTTTTCTTTTTTTTGTTAAATATTTTAATGTTTTATCTCAGAGCTCCTTTACTTTTCAGAAAATATGTGATAAGCACTGCTATGGGCCTTGGATAGCTAAGAATATATTATCTTTAATGGACTCAAAGGTGATTATAATTATTTCCAGTGAAAACTCATGAAATTACCACCTTCTTACAAAAAAAAAAAAAAAAAAAAAAACTCTAGCAAGTCCTATGTTTTAGAAAGTAGAATAGGATTCTACAGTTATTAGGAAAAAATAAAATCTTAGGGGCCCTGCCAACAATACTTTCCAAAAATAAAGTTCCTGTCTTTTGGTAGCACATCCACATTGCATCACTGAGCTTATAACAGTGCAGAGAAAAGAATGAAATACCATTAGTAATACTTTCGAGCATGGGTACCATTCAGGATAAAAGTCCTTTACAATATTGTCATATTAGTAGAGTACTAACATTACAGTCCCTTTATGAAAGGTCACCATCAGAAAGCTTAATTTTAAAATTATAGGATCAGAGGAATATTTCCATTGATGTAAGCTACTTTGTTAAACTCCAAAAATGTGTCAAGAGTAACAAATTGATCTGACATGTCCAGTCAAGGATCTGTTTTAAGCAGAAACCATGGCTTGCAGGACACTGTTACATTTTAATTTTGTTTTCCAACCACAAAAAGGAGTCTTTGTTTGCAGTCAGGATGAACACCTGTGTAATCCTCAAACGTTTATAGGCATGTCTTTAAAAGCTCTATGGTACAGTTAAGATTTCATCTATCAAAGTGGCATAAATAATGTAGACATAGCCTTAGGTGCCAATTCTTCCCACAGCATATAGAAAAACATAACTGTAAGAACTTCTTTGCTGATTTTCACATAGCTCAATAATACTGCCAAGAAGGGCAGAGGGGAGTGGTGTAGTTCTGAAGATACAGCCTTCGTATTCTTAATAATGTGTTATATTTTAGAAATTGGATATGGGGTTCTGCAAAGCTAAAATTATGCAAAGGAAAAAAGATTCATATGGTCTCATGCTTAAAACCTTAAATCTCATTTTTGAATTCTTATACTTGAAAAGAAGATTATTATAGGAATGGCCAAGCAGTTCTGAACCTAAGCATTGATCTTTCATGTTCATTTAACCTAGTTTGAGGGCATTTCAATGATAATCCAACCCTTCCATACATCTGTTTTATGAACGTGAAAATTCAATCTAAATTTTAAACCAACCACTTTTAAATGTGAAATAGGCTGCAGGTTCGAAGCCAGCCTCAGCAACTTAATAAGGCCTTGAGCAACTTAGACTCAGTTTCAAAATTTAAAATAAAATAGGGCTTGAGGTGTAGCACAGAGGTAGAATGCCCCTGGATTCAATCCCCAGTAACACACACACACATAAAAAATTAATATTGGTTTACTAAATAAATGGATTGTTAGATTATTACTGGACATTTATTAATAATTGTATAATAAAGAGCCCAAATGGACACAAATAGATAAATAAGCTCAAAGCAGATACATTAGAAAAGAGGTCTTGATTTCATTTTGTATGGAATTAAAGTCAAAGGTGGATACTAAAAAAAAATATACCTTCTCTTTCTGTGGTTACACTTACCAGGCAAGGAACAAAGCTCTCTTTGGAAAAGAAAAAAAAAAAATCCTAAGTCTATTTATATTTCCTTAAGTTTCTTCTATTTGATCAGTGCTTCTCAAACATTGTTTCCTGTCACATGATCTTCCCTTGTGAAAAGAGAAAAATCTCTTCTCCCTTTTTCTCTGTCCTTCTGGAAGACAGACATTTATGGTCCAGGCCACCTTATGACACAGCAGTCTTGGACCACTCTTAAGTAGTGTTAACCACTTATGTGGTTATGTGCAACAAGAGAGTACACTACTCTTGTACTACTCTACTATTTTGGAAGGTACAATTCATCATTGCAAATGTTTTGTCCCATGCTTGACTCTTTTTATATTTTTTCTCTATTCCTAGCATACTGTGAGTTCATTGAACATCCTTTTTCAGTATCATGATGCCAACAGCATAGAGGAAAACTCATGAAACAATTAATCCCTAGCAAATGAAAAAAACAAAATGTTGCTGGAGGCACATGCCTGTAATCCCAGTTCTTGGGAGGCTAAAACAGGAGGATCACAGGTTTAAGGACAATTATAGCCCCATAGAAAGACCCTTTTTCAAAATTAAAAATAAATAGGGCTGGAGGAAGGGTGTAACTTGGAGATGGAATATCCCTAGGTTCAATCCCCAGTACCATACTGAAAATAAACAAAAAACATTGAAATTATTGGCTCTCAGATGATGCTTTCTTAGTGTCTGGAAGGGGGTGGGATATAAGAAAATGCCACTTCTAAGTTTGTTAATTCACCTCTTATTTTTATATTTTATTTATTTGTAGACTTTTATTGGTGCATTATAGCCTCACATCATAATGTAGCTCGTAGTGAGGGTGACATACATGCATACAGTACTTGATGGGATTTCCCCTGCCTCCCTCCCCACTCATATTGATATTCTCACATATATACATGTCAATGGAAGTGATTCCTTCAGTGATTCTCCCTCTGCCCCCATCCCATCCCCTAGACCTCCTTCCTGGCTCCACTGGAGCTTCTCCGTTACCTAAAGTCCTTCTGGCATCCTAATTACTCTCTAGCTTCTGCATATGACAGAAAGCATATGACCCTTCACTTTCTGTGACTGGATAATCTCACTTAACATAATGTTCTCCATGTCCATCCATTTTCCTGCAAATGACACAATTTTGTTCATCTTTATTGCTGAGAATTTCATTGTGTGAATATACTATAATTTTTAAACCATTCATGTGTTGATGGACACCTAGGTTGGTTCCAAAATTTTGACTATTGTGAATTGTACTACTATAAACATGAATATGCATGTATTACTATGATTTTCTGATTTCAGTCCCTTTGGAAAAATACCCAGGAATGGTATAACTGGGTTATTTGGTAGACCAATTCCCAATTTTCTAAAGAATCTCCAAACTGATCTCTGTAGTGGCTGCACTAATCTATAATCCCTATTTACCCACATTCTCACCAGCATTTATTGTTGTTTGACTTCTTGATGATTGACATTCTGATTGGGATTAGATGGAATCTCCTTGGTGTAGTTTTGACTTGTATCCTCCTGGTTGCTAATGATGTTGAACACCTATTGATGTATTTATTGACTACTTGTATTTCTTCTTTTGTGAAGTGTCTATTTAGTTAATTAGACCAGTTCTTGATTATTTTATTTTATTAGTGCTCAGTTTTTTAAGTACTTTGTATATTCTTGATATTAGTCCTCTATCAGAAGAATGACTAGTGAAGATCTCCAATTCCATAGGCTCTCTCTTTAGACTCAATGGTTTCCTTTGATGAGTAGAAACATTTTAGTTTAATCCCAGCCCATTTATTAAGGTTTTAATTTCCTGTGCTTTGGGGGTCTTACTGAGGAAGTTTTTGCTTGTGCCTATTTGTTGGAATGCTGAACCTATGCTCTCCTCTAGTAATTTCAAAGTCTCTGGGTTATTTCCATGTCTTTGACCCATCTCAAGTTGCTTTTGTGCAGGGTGAGAGGTAGGGATTTAATTCATTTTTCTACAAATAAATGCCAGTTTCTCCAATATATACTTTTGGCAACTTTGTACAAAAATAATTGACTATAAGTATATGGATTTGTTTTTTTATCTTCTGTTACATTGGTCTATGTGTCTGTTTTTGTGCCAATGCCATACAGGTTTTATTACTATAGTTCTGAAGTATAATTTGAAGTCAGGAATTGTGATACCTCCTGCATGGTTCTTATCAATGAGAATTGCTTTGGCTATTTTGGATCTTTTGTTTCTCCATATCAAATTTTTGACTGACTTTTTTCTAGGTCTATGAAGAATGACACTGGTATTTTGATAGTGATTCCATTGACTCTGTAGATCACTTTTGGTAGAATGGCCATTTTGATAATATTTATTATGCCTATCTAAGAGCATGGGAGCTCTTTCTATTTTCTAAGATTTTCAATTCCTTTCCTTAATGTTTTATAATTTTCATTGTAGTGGTCTTTTACATCCTTGGTTAGATTTGTTCCTAGGTATTTTACTGTTTTTGAAGTTATTGTGAATGGAGTTGTTTTCTGGATTTCTTTTTGAATGAATTTATGATTGACATATACAAAAACTACTAATTTTTTTTAGATTGATTTTGTATTCTGCTACTTTGCTGAGTTTGTTATTAAGTTGTAGAAGTTTTTTGGGTCTTTTAAATATAGGATCATGTCATCTGCAAGTGAGATAATTTCAGTATTTTTTTTCCTATTTCTTTGATATCCTTCTCTTGCCTTATCATTGCTGGATATAGCAGTCTTGGCTGGAAATTGTTTTCTTTCAGAGTTTGTAATACATCATACCAGTTCCTCCTGGCTTTCATGACTTGGATTGAAATATTGAGAGCGATTCTCATTGTTTTGTCCCTGAGTATTACCTGTTCTTTTGTTCTCGATGTATTACAATTCTTTCCTTGGCCTCTATGTTAGTCATTTTGATTATTATGTGATGTTGATAAGTTCTTTGATCCTTTTTTTTTTTTTTTTGGTGTTCTGAATGTCTCCCATTTGTGAATATCCAACTTTTTTTTCTATGTTTGTGAAATTCTCTGATATTTCTCTGAAGAGTTTTCTAATGATCTTGGTTTGTGTTTCTAGATCTTCTTTAATACCTATTATTCTTAAGTTAGGTCATTTTTTATTACCCCATATTTCTCATATTTCTCAGATATTCTTATCTAATTGTCATATTGTCTTCTCTATATTGTTGACTATGGGGTCGGTTTTGAATGAGCTGTCTTCAAAGAGTGAGATTCTATTTCCCATGTGGTCTAGTCTATGAGAGGTAGTTACTACTTAGATTTTTAATTCATTTGTTGTCTCCTTTGTTTCACTCAAAGCCTCTTTTTGATTCTTACTTAGGGTCTCATTTTCTCTATTCATATGTTCTTTCATTTCCTATATACTTTCTCTGATTTTATTTCTTAGGCCTTTGATCATGTTGAAAATCAAAATTCTGAATTCTCCTTCTAACATTTGCTGTAGCTCAGTATTGGTGATCTCCCTTGCTTTTGAAGTGTGACAGATTATTGTTTCCTCATTCATCTTCATTCTAAAAATTTTAGAATCGTTGGGTTTGTATTTCTGTTATCTTGGCATCCTCTTTCTCTTTGTGTGAGAGTCCTATACAGATTTAGTATCCCTTTATAGTAAGGTCTATACGCATTCTGGGGATATCTCTTTGTCAATGAGATTATATGGTGATTGCTTCATATAATCAAACTTCTGAGTTTGTCCCTCAGAACCTTTTAATAGATATACTTCTTAATCAATGCAGACAAACAGGAGTCTCTGATTGGCTACAGGATGCTATGTTCTCCAGGCCCAAACTCAGCAAGGCCAGAGACTATGATGTTGTGTTCAAAGCCTACAGATTTCTAGTTGAGATTTAATGCCCCACAGACACCACCACTGCTTTGCTGGTTGTAAACCCATGAAACCCTGCAGAATGCTGACCTCCAACATCTGTAATCACTGGGCCTAATCTCAGCAGAGCCAGAAATTAGTGTGTTATGAGCTTGCGGATCAGCTGGCTGAGCTTTGATGGTCCAGGGACAACACAGCTGATCTGTAGGCTGCAGTCATGTGGAGCACTGTTAGTTACTGGTATGAGGGCATGCCAGGCCCAAACTCTGCTGGTGGAGAGAGTGTAATGTTCTCAGCCTGTAACTGTAATTACATGAACCTCTGCTGGCCCCTGACTTCTCTGCTCTCAGAGCCTATGCTTTGACAGGGAGAGATTATACTGTTCAGAGCCTGGTTTCTGTGGCTCAGTTACTTAGCCCCAGGAACACTGCACACACCTGTAATCCCAGCACTTGGGAGGCTGAGACAGAAGGATCACAGGTTTATGGCTGGACTCAGCAACATGAGGCCCTCTGCAACTTAGTGAGACCTTGTTTCAAATAAACAATAAAAGACGGCTAGGGGTATAGCTCAGAGGTAGACAGTCTCTGGGCTCCACCTCCCTACACACAAAAGAATATAGTATATATTTGGTAATAATATTATAGTAACTACATGTAGATAATTTAAAATTGATTATATCTTTTAATCTTTATTTTGTTGATGAGATTAAAGTTCTTACATCAAGTGTCTTGCATATGCTAAGCAAGTTATGACATGGCAAATAGTAGAAGCATGCTTCCTGTCTCCAAATCTGGCTCATTCCAGTAGCCTTGTTCCTTATCCCTTCAGAGAGATGCTCTTCAGGAATTGCTCTTTTCATCTCTTTTCCTATACACAGAAGTATGATTAGTCCTTGAACATCTCATCCAAGTTCTCCCACACTCACTTCCCACCATGGTTCCAGATCTCCTAAACATGAAATGCCTTAGGGTAGGCAGAAATTACTCAGCAGTATTGATGCCTTGAGCTGGGTTTCAGGAATATCAGATGGTCACACTTCACTGTATGGGTCAGAATAGTGGTACAGAGGAGTGTGAACACAATCATCCAAAAGAGTTTTGTACTAGTAATTCAGAGGCAGAGATCATGAATAGGAGTATACTTAGAATAAAGCTGAGAGGGTTACAGGGAAAAGAGAGGGGCCCCCTATCATCAAGAATGTAGACTCCAGCAGAACGGTAGCCCTCAGTGATGCTATCTCAGTCTATTAGCCACAGTCTTAAGCCAGCTTCCTTGGACAAAAAAAAAAAAAAAAAAAAGCTGAGGCCAAAGCCATCCATCTGACCCAACTCTGTAGGGAAACTTAAAACATCTTCCCTCAGCACTAGTGCCTTTCTACTGCATGACTTCCAAGTCAACTGGATCATTGTGAGGCAAAACCACGTTGGTTATTTTCTTACACAAGCTGGGAATTCTGTATGAGAATGGGAACATGGGATTTCTCCATGCAACTGAAGCCTGAGGAGGAAACAATGCTGGCCTCTGTGTCCTGCAGGCCTCAGGTAGATCTCATTCATTCTTAATGTGTACTTTAAGAAATCCAGGTCCTGAAATGTCACATTGTCTGGTTGGAGGTAGAAGCCTTGAGTCTGTGAATCCCTGCCTCAGACACTCCCTCAGTGCTGTCATTTGCTATTAAGTTCAATATATATTATGTTTCTCCAATCTTGTATCACCTTTTTAATCTATAACACTTTGATTCATAGTTATTGATATCAGTGTATGCATCAATTAATCAGGTCAGTATTTATCCCTACTATGTACCATTTAGCTTTCTTTCTTACCATATTCTATTTGCTTTGGCATTGTGATTTGACATATACTGTAGCACACATAGTTTTGAAAATGTGTTTATATTCTCTACCACCAAGGGAATACTATGTTTTCGAAATAAGTGCTGTAAGTGAGGAGTCATATATTTTTTCTCGTATGTGGAAGCTAGGAAGTAATTAAGATACCAGAAGAACATCAGATAATGGAGGAGAAACTCCAGTGGAGTGATAGAGGTGGCCTAAGGGAAGGGGGAGGAGGGAAGATCAATGAAGGAATTACTTTCACTGACATTGTGTATCTATGGGAGAACACCAATGCCAATCTTAATACCTGCATGGGACATGGGGAAGAGGGAGAGTGGAGAGGGAGCCAAGGGGAAGCTGGCCAAGTGCTGTGTGCAAATATGTCGCCATCCCTATGAACTACATTATGATGGGAGACAATAACACACCAATTAAAGTATTAAAAAATGCTATTAGTACTCAAGAGGCCACCCAAGGCATTACACTCTATAGCTCACCAGAATATCTAAGAACTTCTGTTTGCTAAGTCTCAGGGTTCTAGGCAGTAGAGGTGAAAAAATAGTAGAGATGGGAAAGAGAATGGACCAAAGTTAAGTAATACTTGAATTATCTCTAAAGTCAGATTTCAAAGCGAAATTTCCAAAGTTCGCAAAGTTTGCCTATGTTGTTTTGTCTTTATGCATCGCTAATCAATAAGAGAATTTTCTGATCTACTAAATGCCTGAAGTTCTTATCTCAAACTTGTTATCTGTCCTGACCCACACCTCATTTTCTCTGGCATGTAGCATTGAGAAAGACAGAGCTAGGCATTTTCAGTCCTCTCTTTTCTCTGTTGAAGTAGTCATCAGTTTAATATTTAGAGATAGAATTTATAACATTTGTAACACTAAGCCACACTAACTTTGGATTGTTTTGTTATCTAATCCTAAGTATATATTAGTCTGTTCTAAGTAATATATTACTTGCTCTTTTCCATCTTGAAAATGTTATTGGGCCTATGCTTTTGAAGCAGTCATTAAAAAGTTATCTATTGTCTTAGTCACTTAGCTTAGAAGGCTAAAAACATATACTACAGATAGGTGGCTTAAACAATAGAGTTTTCCTCCCATCCTGGAGGGTAGAAGTGCTATATCAAGGTGTCACAAGATTTGGTTCTTTCTAAGGATTCTCTTCCTGTTCTCTTCCTGGCTTATAGATAGCTATCTTCTCTTTCTCTCTTCTCTCTCTCTCTCTCTCTCTCTCTCTCAGAGACTGACTCCTCCTCCCCCTACTACTACTATTTTCCTCCTCTCCTCTCCTCCTCCTCCTCCTCCTCCTCCTCCTCCTCCTTCTTCTTCTTCTTCTTCTTCTTCTTCTTCTTCTTCATGCTAGGGATTGAACCTAGGGGCATTTTTGTTGTTGTTGTTACTGCTGAGATACACCCCTAGCCTTTTCTTAAATTTTTATTTTGAAACAGGACTTCAACTAAGTTGCTGAGACTTTTGATCTTCCTGTATTGGCCTCCCAAGTACTGGGATTACAGACATACACCATCATGCTTAGCTCTTCCTTTTCTTATAATGGTATAATTATATTATGAAACTCATACTTTGACAACCTATTCTAAAAATTGAAACCTAATTGCCTCCCCAAACCCATAGCTACCAATAACATTACATTGTGAGTTAGGGCTAAAATTCTATGAAATTTTAGGGACAAAAACATACTGTCCATAACATACATATATTATGATTAGTAATTAAGGCAGAATGAACATTGTGTTCTAACACTAATTTAGTTGGATAGAAGACAATATATTCTATTAAGAGAATAGATTAGAGAGAATTGATGGTTCTTCTATTTAGAGGTGGTTGAGGTGCACATGTGTATAAGAGGAAGGATTTTTTTTTTTTTTGCAGTACTGGGGATTGAACCCAGGGCATTCTACCTCCGAGCTATATCCCCAGCCATATTTTTTATTCTTTATTTTGAAAAAGCGTCTCACTAAGTTGTGGAGGGCCTAACTAAGTAGCTGAGGCTGGTGGTGGACCTGGATCCTCTGGTCTCAGCCTCCCAAGTACTGGGATTACAAGTGTGTGCCACCATGCCTAGCTCAAGAGGAAGAATTTTAAGGGACACTTCCTGAACTGGTATTTTATTTCAATCACTACTAAATGGGCAACTTTGAAAACTTAATTTCTCAAAGCCTTAGTTTCCCCACCTCTGAAAAAGACATTATTGATAAACTTATATTGTTGTTAGAAAGATTAAGTGAGATAGTGCATATAAAATACCTAGCACAATTCTTAGAAATGAATAATAAATGAATTCATGGAACGATTATTTTTATTGCAATTATTTTTTCTTTCCCATCTCAATTCCTGATTACAGTCATGCTTGCTTTAGTAGCATAAAATAATTATTTTTATTCATATGAACTGCTTACCATTCATGCCTAATGATGTGTAGCCCAATAGCTGTTATACATATCATTAAATATGTGTCTGATTAACTTTGTTTTAATTTTAATTGCAGCACAAAATTCCTCTTATGCATACTCAGTCATCAAAGACTATTGCTTATGAAACATGGTTGGCTGCCTTCAATCTGAAAGGATTACAGGGAACATTGGTCACACACAGTAAAATTATAGGCCTGAGAGCAACAGGGTACAGAGGAAAGAACACAAGATGGGAGTCATGTAGACCATGTAGACCAAGTTTCAAGGACTGAAAATTAGTTCCATCACTAGGATTTATTCAATCTTCTTGGTGTTTCTTCTCTGTAAAGCATGGCCAATGCTGCCTACCATGCAGAGTTTTTTGAGGAAGAGAGATGCCATATGAAAGACGATCAATGAGTATATTGGGAAACAATAGACAGCTGGTTGTACTAGCTCTTACTAGTTTCATAATTTTGGGCTTTGACTTGTAAAAGGACTTCCAGAAACCCATTGTATTAGCTTCCTATGCTTTGCAGGTAAGATGTTATCACCTCCTTTCCTCTTATTTTCTACAAAGGCAGAGTCTGAGATACTATCGGATATGCCCAAGGTTATGCAGCTGGTAAGTGAAGAAAGCGGAGCCAGCAGCGGGCAGTGGGGCCCCACCTCTTTTCCTTTTCCTTTTCACTCAACCCAGGCCAACTGTTGGCAAAACAACCTGAGACACACATTCCTCTGGTGTTGAATCAGGGCCATACTGTGGTTTCCCAAAGACAGGAAGCACATTTGAGTCCAGAGGAGATGGAATTTCAAGTAAGAAAAGAAATCAAAGAAGAAAGGACAACCAACCTTGTTGTGTGCAATAGACATGGCAACAGGCAGCATAAAAATGGTCCTATGGGTTCAGGAATCTTGAGGACATGAAAAATCTGTATCTAAATTTTTGCTCATCTTCCAGGAAGGAAACTGAGGCTCTTCATCCTAATCATAACCTATCTTCATGAAGCCTGAACCCATATTTCTTAGGAAACCTGGCTCTTCCTCTGATTTCCATTCTTGTTTGGTCCTTCTCCTGACTGTAACCAGAGATACAGACAGACTAGGCAATCCCAGGTTCTTAGATGCTGACAGTACACTCTCATGGTGGAAGTAGCTGCTCCTTAGAGCACCCCATCTGAAGAGCGTGGTCTTCTGAGAGTGGCCAGCTGCTTTCTCAGGAGGCTTAGTTCTGGTGTATATATCATGACTCAGAGCCCCATGAGGGTTGACAGATAAGTCAGACTTGACTACTGTATACGTTTCCTTCCCATTTCCATCTTGCTCCAGTGTTTTCTCTGAATTCCTGGGTTCAGGGTAGTGTGGTAGTTTAATCCTTGGCGTGTATCACATGCCAATGAGTAGATGAGTTATTCTACTTCTCAGGTGCTCCTCTGAAAGGGTCATTACAAGAATTAAATAAGAAACTACAGGTGAGTGTACTGGAAACATGCTAAGTATGAAAATATGATGCTTTCTTTCCCTTTCCCTCCCACAGCTATAATATATATAAGCAACTGAAAGAGTTAAAGATGGAGGAAGATTATTCCCCATCATATTAAATATTTTATTTTATAGAAATATAACTTAAAAAAGAAAAACTAAGACTTTATTTTTATTATACATTTTGTATTGTGTAGAAGCAGTATGTCTTCCTTTTGTAGTTATTCTATATATTAAATACATGACTCATTTTAATATTAATTGAAATTACCTTTCAAACAATAGAAAAACCTTTAAAAAGAGAAAGCAAATTTGGAAATTTGACATAATGCTTTGTTAATGAATTCAGGGTGTTAATGAAACAAATTGAGGGTAAATATTGTTCTGGTTATGATAAAATCTGGTTATTATTTTTCTGGTTATGAGCCTGTGTTTGGAAGATTAAAGGCATTGTTGCCAGAGGACTTGTTTTTCATCAGCTCAGGTAATTTTGTTAGATTCTCAGGTAAGTCTTGGCAGAAGTCAATCCTATGATTAAAGCTGGAGATCCCGTGCTACTTTATGATTTTTTTAAAGCCTGAAAGATTTATTTTATAACAGCTAAACATATTGTTTCTCAGTGTTCTTGGTAGCAATTACTGAGTACTACAGAAGCAATTAACTTCTTTTCTACATTAAATAACCAAGAAAAAGGGGGGAAATTAGCATTTATTCCTATAAACTGAAAGTATTCGAATTTATTTCCTTAGAATCATGTGATATATGTTACTAAGGGTTCAGCATGATAAATGTATTCATTTATTTATACCACTAAATGTATAACATCACTGATGCCACAATAGTTTGAGAAGGAAACACTGTGGAAAATGTTGTGAGCCAGAATTGAATCTTTGTGAGACTTGTTGACTCCAAGCCTATTTGGATATAAACTGCATGGAAGTATTTCTCAAATGTGATTTCCATTTGTGCTTGCTCCTGTATATAACTGGTGAAGGCTGGGCAAATTTATGTGAAGAGAAACTTGTAGCTGTACATGCACTCATTTAGATAATTGAATTGAGGCACTTGCCGGTGGGCAACTGAGTTCTGTCTTCTCCAAGAGAGATCAGAGCAGTTAGAGAGTCGGTGTAATGTTGATGTACTATGTACCAGTGACTAATTTTGATTTATGTTAACTCTAGAGGAATATGTAAAAATCTCCAAAATGTCCCTCAAATTGCTTTTGTTGCCATGGGTGTTATCTTAGTCCATTTTCTGTTGCTGTAACAGAATACCCGAAACTGGATGATTTCCAAAAAATAAGGGTTTATTTAGCTCATTCTTCTGGAGGCTAGAAGTTCAAGCCTGCATGGCCACCTCAGCTTCATGCTGCATCACAGCATGTTGAAAATGTGCCAAAAAGACAAAGCACAAGAGGCTGACTTGCTTTCTAACAATCTATTCCTGGAAAAGGAATCTGCACCCATGAAAAAGGCATTAAGCCCTCTTAATGACCTAATCATCTCCTAAAGTCACTACCTCCTAATACTGTAACAGTGGCAACCAAATTGCAACAAGAGTTTGGGAATGGACAAACCACTTTTAAACCTTAGGAAGTAGAGTTGAGCCATTGGAAGTGAGGTTCCTGAAAAAAAAAAAAAAAAAAGACAACAGTATTATTGGTAATGAAAACTACACAATGTATATGTATAAATGTATACACATATATATAAAACTATGCTAATATATAATTATAATGCACTAGCATATATTAGCATATATAATTATAATATAATTATGTTTATTACATATATAATATATATTTGATATATGTTAGCATAGTTCCTAGAAAACTGTAGGAAATATATATAATATTATCAATATTATATGTTATATATTATATATTGCTTTCCATTTTCCAGAAACTATATTAATTTTCTTATGTGTTTAAGAAAAGTATGATTGCTGTTGTAGTAGTTGATTCTTTTTCATCTCTGCATTATAGTTCAGTGATTTAGCATAATCATCATCTATTTATGCTACTGTAGATGGACATCTCCTTATTTCTAGTGTTATGAATAAAGTGCTATGGAACTTCTCTGAAAGTATGATTGCTGCATAAACATCGAAGTACAATTATTATCGCACTGTTTTTGTTTCTTCAAATTAACTTTAAACTTCCACAAAATTTCCCTTCCTCTACAATCTAGATTTCAGGAAATCTGGAATGATTTCTGTCTCATTTATTACAGTTTCAGAAAAGTTAGGTAACTTGCTGAAGGTTGAATTTTAATCAGTATAATAAATAGCACAAGAGTAATGACTACTGGGGTCAGTTAGAAAAAAATCATTCCTGAAAGAAAAGGCCCTTAGAAACACTGGCAGAATTGTTATTTAGTCCTTCTATCCCCAGATCATTATTAACATTACAAGGAAATTGAGGTTCTGGCTTCCTTTTCTGTGTTCTTCATACTTAAACCAGATATTTTTCAGAAACTACTCTTTTTCTCTTAGGCACTGAATTTGTGCTAAAGACATGGTGTAAAAAAGATAAACATGTGTCTGTGCTCACAAACACTACTGTGAAAGGACAAGCTAGCAAATTGTTAGTGAACACTTTAAAGACTGTTTTTTCCAAGGGCGAATTCATGTTGTGGGAACTTGTAGCAAACACCTAATATACAGTTGGGTTATCTTTTGTAAGATGAAGTAACTATATAAATTTGGAGTCAAAGACACTTCTTGCGAGTGGTTAAGACAGATACAAGGACTAGGCTGTCTAGGGGAAAAGGTACATCAGTTTCTGATTGCTTAACAAATTATCACACACCTAGTGGTTTAAATATCGCAACATGTATTATCTCAGAGTTCAATAAGTCAGAAATTAAAATGGGTTTCATAGGACTTATATCAAGATGATAACAAGCTGTGTTTCTTCTGGAGGCTCAGAGAGTCAATTGTCGCTTTTTCTTGTATCTAGAGGCTTCCTGCAGTCCTTGGCTTATGGCCTCATCACTCTGACTTCTTCTATTTTCACAACTTCTTATTTTCCTCTTTATTGCCTACTTCTTAGGCTACTCTCCCCATTTCATGATTCTTAATCATGTCTGCAAAGCACTTTTTGTCATGTAACTAACTATTCAAAATCTCTGGAGATTAGGAGATGGATATCTTGGGGGAGCAAACTGTGTTGCCTTATGTAGCACATAGAGTAAGAATTGTAAACATTTTAATTTAACTGCTGTGGACTGAATGTTTGTATCATCCCCCAAATCCATGCGCTGAAATCCTAATGATGTAGGATAGAAGAAATAATTAGGCAGGAAGGAGACAAATGGGAAAGAAAAATACAGATATCACTTTAATATAAACACCTGGAACTGAAGCGTGGCAGCCTCCATTCCACCTTTGGAAGTTCCTTAGGCCCTGCCCACCCACCTAAGAGCCAGGACAAAGGACACCGGAAATTTACAGCCAAGGGTAGACCCATCTTGAAACCTGAGAAAGAGGAAGGACTCAATTTGGACCACCTACTCAATTTGCGCCCACCAATACCTGAAGAAGGAGGAGGTCCAGACTTCTTTTGTGCCCACCCCTCTTAAAAGCCTATAAAAGAAGGAGTTAACCACGCCTCGCTCTCTTGGGACCTGGGAAGCGCATCTGGACAGGAAGATGTCCGCTCACCTGTTTTTTCCCCCTTTCCCTTATTATCCTAAATAAATTCCTACTTTTTGTTCCTAAATGGCACGTGTTAAAATTCTGTTTTTAATCATGGATGCCAAGGACCCACATGTGGGACCGGGTTATCCCACAACACTAACCTCTATCATGATGGTATTAAGAAGTGGGGCCTTTGGGAGGTCATTTAAGTCTTGAGGGTGGGATTCAGGAATGGGGTTTGTATGTTTATAAAACAGATCCTAGGGAGTTTTCTTGCCCTCCTTCCACTGTATGAGGATAGAAAGAGAAAAATCAGTCCCTTGCAACCTGAAGAGGGTCCTTGCCAGACCCTGTGGCGGCAACTCTGACCTCAGGTTGCCAGCTTCCTGGACAGAGAGAAATAATTGTAGAAATCCTCTTCAGACTCTTGACACTCAGGTTTGCATCTTAGCTCATTTTTAGTGGAAGTGTGCAAAGCAAATGATGTCTGGATCTTCAGCACTTAGGCCTTGCTTTTGATTTTACAGAATGACCTTGAGTCTAAGTGCTTGACTTTGAAATAACTCTAAAGGGTGGTTTCAGCTAACTGCAAGTTAGAACCACTTTTATAATAAAGCAAATAAAAATGGTAAGATCTTTCAGTAATAGGAAATTAGCTGCTGAATGAATGGACAAAAAAAAAGTGCTTAATAGATTTGACTCCTTATAAAAGTAAATAAAGGAGTATATATCACAAAGTTACTGATCAAAAATGATAACTTAAATTCTAACATGGGATTTCCAAATTTAAGGCTGAGCTAATTGTACTTGTATTAGGGTTTTCTAGAGAAGCAAAACCATAAGAAATATATATGTGTGTGTATATATGTATATTTATATGTATCCTTATATATATCCCAATATATAAATACATATATTTATATTTATATGTATCCATATATATGCATGTATACACGTGTGTGTGTGTGTGTGTGTGTGTGTGTGTGTGTGTAGTCTGAGACCACCGTGAATTAATCAGGTTAGTTAAAATGTGTTATGTATATATCCCATATATATGGGGGGATTTTAAGGTATTGGCTCATGCCATTATGCAGTTGTGGAGGCTAGCGAGTCTACAATTCTTAGGGCAGGCCAGCAGGATGGAAATTCAGGTAAGAGATGAGGTTTTATTCTTCAGGCACAAGTCCTCATTCTTTGAGAAACCTTGGTCTTGGCTCTTAAAACTCTCACACACATAATGGAGGGTAATTTGCTTTACTTAAAGTCAACTGGTTGTAAATGTTACTTTGTATCCACAAATGCCTTCACTGCAACATTTAAATTAGTATTTTACTAAGCAACTGGGCACTATAGAACCTAGCCACACGCTGATACATTAAATTATCATCACAATGCCCAAGGTTAAGAACAATATTCTTGCTTCTTTGATTAGGGCAGAGGGGATATTTTTGAGTAGAACAGTTTTAAGGACTGTCTGTAATTCCTCTTACTATACCTTATATTAAAACACTGCATTTAAAATGACTCAGTCTTTTAGAATTGAAAATTGAGAAAATGTTTGAGATTTTGGTATTGTACATGATTTCTTAGTAAGGGTTACTCCTGGAACTATATCATTAAACAGACATCAAACCATGTAGAAAGACATGGACATAAATTCATGTTGATTAATTATTCGGGAAGCCTAGAATCACCTTGAATTAATCAGCTAGGTTAGTTTAAAATATGATGTACAGCATTAATTTTATTATGTTATGACAACTATGGAGAAACCAGCTGATTTCTAAATGAATCACCTATCATATTGATAAATAGAAACTGCCCAAATGCAGAGGAAATATTCACGTAGATCAATTTAGAGATATTGGTATTAGAAAAAATAGTTTTATAATAAATTTAACTAGAATTTTTTTTTAAAGCTTGAAAAGATCAGGGGATTAAAATAATCAAATGAAACTCGGAGCTTCATGGAAGGAGATTTTTTTTCTAACTCCCTTTTTTTAACTGAAAAATAACTTTTTTAAATGAAAAATAAAGTCTCTTAGCCCATGTCAGCATAATTGTAGTATGGATATCAAGTGATGCTGGTCTTTGTACCTGTTCAGGTACTGTCTGCTGCTGTCTTTCAGGGATGCTGGTCCAGAGTGCTATATTGAGCTCTATTATATGCATGCACTTATCCCTTAGAAGAAGACATTAGTGATAGAAACCATTTGGTATTCGAGGTTCACTTATGTATAGTCAGGGCTCTCCAGAGAGACAGGTGCAACAGTGTGTGTGTGTGTGTGTGTGTGTGTGTGAGAGAGAGAGAGAGAGAGAGAGAGAGAGAGAGAGAGAGAGAGAGAGAGAGAGAGAGAGAGAGAGAGAGAGAGAGAGAGAGAAAGAGAAAGAGACTGATTTCAAGGAATTAGATTATGCAACTGTGGAGGCTTGATAAGTCCAAAGTGTTCAGGGTAGGCTGGCAGGCTGGAGACCCAGGAAAGAGATGCTTTTTGAATACATTAGTCTGCTGGCATAATTTCTTCTTGCTTGAGAAAGGTCAGTCTTTCTTTTATTAAAGCCTTTCACTAATTGGAAGAGGCCCACATATATTATGGAGGACATTCTGTTTACTCAGTCCACTAATGATTTAAATGGGAGATTCATTCAAAAAACTCCCTCTCAGAAACCCCTTGAATAATGTATGACAAATGATCTGGGCCCTGTGGCCTAGCAAAGTTGACACATAAAGCAAACCATCACAGATTCTCCAGTGACTTAAACTATGATTCAGAGTAACTTGTGCAATGAGGTAGAAGCAATAATAGAAGAGATGAGGGGATAAATAGGAAATTCTTCTGTGTTGTTTTATTTTTCAAGAGCTCTTCAGACCACTTAAGTACAAATATAATTCTAATAATAACTACAACAAAAATGGTGTAAAAAGAAGACAATAGTGGAGCAGCAGGAGAATGGTGTCAGCACAGGAGGAGATAACAGCCAATTCTTTTAGCTGATAAAACCGGCCTATCTAATAGGTGCTATCCTTTCTAATAGGTGCTCCCTGTCCCTCCTCTGCACAATTGAGTGAGGATGCTTAATTATGCAGCTCTCAACCTGTGACTTCTCTACAGCCCCCTGGTGTTCCTGACAGCACAGGGGCGGGGTGGAGTTCAGCAGTAGGATACAGCTTCAGGCTGGTGGTACCTCACTATAGCAAAGGCAGCACCAAACCCACCCTCTGCCACCCCTCACTGTGACATCCATCTGGCTCTAGTAAGAGATGCCAATGTTTGTATTTTTCCTACCACTGACCTATAATCAAAAACCATAACAGTAAAGTAGCAATTCTGACTACTAAAGACAACAATTATTTACACATCCATCTCGGCCTTCCTGAGGTTCTACATTTTATCTCCCTCAGACAGACAGAGGGGATTGGACTGGACTCGAAGTGACTCCAGACTCATGTGTACTCTGGTCTATTCACCTTTAGAAGTCTAAAGAACCTGTAGAGAACTCTCCTACCTCCTTCACCAGCATATACCCACTTCCTGCCAGACAGTGCCCACGATCTGCCCAGGTGGAAGCAGAAGTAGAAAACCTGTCAGGTTACTCTTCAGAATTACCTATAAAACTCAAGGAAGACTTCTATGGAGAGAAATTGAACCACTGAATCTATTAATTGATATGTTGTGTGTCTGGGAAAATGAACATGGGATTGGATGTCATAGGAAGACCAATGACACTGTAGACCTTTATAGGCTTTTTTCTCATCTAAAAAGATGGTTTAGTTATGTTTAGGAAAGAGATAGATTGAATGATGCTTTAGAAGAATTTGTAGTTGTATTCTTTGAACACTTTTTCACAAGGACCTCAACAATAAAGAATAAACAGAAGAAGTGTATGTTCTATAGAATATAAAATTAAGTAACCAAATAAATCAGTAAAAAGCAGTAGATGCAAAAAATGGTAAAGCAACTTATTTAATGTACTTACATTTATTCTTTTATTGTAAGAATAAATGCATTTTTCAGAGTAGAATGCATTTTAAATCTCCCTTTTATCTCACCAAATTCTGTTAAGGAGCATATTTAAATATAAAAAACTTGAGATAGGAAAAATATTCACATGCACAAGTTATATCCACAGATATCTAGCAATAGTTTAGTTTTCTTCTTACCCTGCGTATACTCAACTTGTTCTTTCATTAAGGCTCAATTTTTTCTCAAGGTAAGCATTAAACATTTTTCCTAATAGACCTTTTGTTTTGCTGAAAGGTTTCTAATCACAAACAATTTGTGTATGTGTCAACACTGCTAGTTTTGAGATGGATATTGTAGGTGAAGTCTGGGGCAACTGCAACCACAGGGTCTAGTCCCAGCCTTGAGGGAGGAGGGCACTAGCTCCAAGTATGACTCTTCTTGGATGACCTTGACCTTTCTACATGTTTATAGTTACTTTTCAATCATAACATCACTTACTGATACTAAGCTTCCTATGTTTACATTTGTCTACTAATCAGATCCAGCCTAAAACAAATAATACTCACTTGACAATTGAGTTCTCATGCTATGTAATTATATATCATGGTGAGGCTCAAAGTGATACAAACATACACTCATACATCACTTGCTGTGTTTCCCTCTGGATCCCACCCTACTCCCCCCACCTCCCTGTGCACCTTAGTGAGATCTACCTTTATATGGGCATAGCATTACTTGAACTGTTTCCTTCATCAAACCTCCTTTTTCCTCTCTTTTTCTCCTTCCCCAACCCCCTTCCACTCTTCTACTGGTCTCTTTCCTTATTTATCTGAAGTCCCTTTTGTTTCTTCTTTTCTTTTTAGTTCTCTAAGTTATCTTCCCTTGCCTGCAGGTTTCAGCTCAGTGTTAAAACTGAATCATTGAGCCAGGCGTGGCGCACGCTTGTAATCCCAGCATTCAGGAGGCTGAGACCAGAGGATCCGGGTTCGCGGCCAGCCTCAGTTACCTAGTGAGGCACTCCGCAACTTAGTGAAACTTGGTTTCAAAATAAAGAATAAAAAATAGGGCTGGGGGTATAGCTCGGAGGTAGATTGCCCCTGAGTTCAATCCCCAGTACCGCAAAAAAAAAAAAAAAAAAAAAAAAAACCAAACAAAAAAAAACTGAATCATTGAAATGTTACCATGTGTTTACAGAATGTTTTGCTTTAAGTTTAGAAAGCACATGATACTGGTCATATCACATAGTAGGCCCTCAGTAAACATTTGATGGATCTGAGTCTGGTTCCATCTATTCTTTAAAGAGCTTTAAGGGAAAAAAAAAGAAAAAGAAAAAAGGAATCTGAGAAAATGGTAAGGTTAGCTCAGGTGATTTTCATTAAAAAGTACCAAATGATTATTATTTGCATATCAACCCTTTCTGTGAAGCTATAGTATTTTCAACTGTGTAGTAGCAGTAGTACTGCTACTGTGATTGAAAAACTGATGGATGAAAAGTGGTAAGTCAAAAAAAAAAATATATATATATATATACATATTGTTGCACTTAAAAATAGAAGGCAAGAAGCTGGGCATGGTGGCACACACCTCTAATCCTAGTACTTGGGAGGCTGAGGCAGGATGATTTCAAGTTCAAAGCTGGCCTGGGCATTAAGTGAGATCCTGTTTCAAAATAAAAATAAAAGTGCTGGAGGTGTAGTTCAGAGGTAGAATGCCCCTAGATTTAGTCCACAGTACCCCCTCCCCACCCCACAAACACACACATGGCTTAGCAACAATTAATTTGTTGCCTCTCAGCTCCAGAATCCCACTTTAGTAGCTGCTCTGTTGTTGTGGTCTAAAATCTTTAACATTCTCCTTTTAATTGACAGGATGACAAGCTTTGTCATGAAAGCACCTCATCCCCTTCCTGTGGGTATGTCTCTCAGTCCAGGTGTATTTCCTTCCACTGCATCTTGGTCCCCCTGCATGGCTGGTCAGTGATGCAGGCTTATGGGGGACTGGTAGTGTGCTTGTCCTAGGGCAACTGCTCAGCCCTGTCCTGCGCCCAGCACTGTCTTTCCAGGACCTTCCTAAGCAGGTACTGCATGGTTCGGGTCTGAAACCCAAGCAACCTAAGGATTTTTGCACCTGGGGCAACTGCAACCACAGATTCTAGGCCCAGCTTTGAGGAAGGAGGGCACTAGTTCCAAGCATGCCTTTTCTTGGATGACCTTCCGCAGCTTGAGGGACCTTTCTACATGTTTATAGTTACTTTTCAATCACAACAACACATTGATATTAAGCTTTCTATGTTTATATTTCTATACATTTGTCTACTAATTGGATCTAGCCTAATACAAATAACACTCACTTGACAGTT
>PVLC010007864.1:0-61235 GCA_004027655.1 Graphiurus murinus | reverse complement strand
GCGTGCGCCACCACGCCCGGCTTCCTATTTTTTATTCTTTATTTTGAAACCGAGTCTCACTAAGTTGCAGAGTGTCTCACTAGGTAGCTGAGGCTGGCCACGAACCCGGATCCTCCGGTCTCAGCCTCCCGAATGCTGGGATTACAAGCGTGCGCCACCACGCCCGGCTCTACTTTTCTTTTTTACCACTTGTACTGATGTTGGAGAATCTAAAATACAACAAAAATATTCCGGGGGTGGGGCATGAGACAGCTGGTGGGTTGGGCTGGGGACCTTATGGAGTGGAGATTGATCTGTATGTGAATAGAATCGGTTTAAAACTGAAGTGACCAAACGCCTCTGGCCTGCGAGTTGGATTGGGCATGGAGAATGGAGGAGAAATTAAAAAGGCGTTTGAGTGGGTACGTGTGCACGTGCATGCCTGTGTGCCTGCACACGTGTGCTCACCTTCGGGAACAGGCTGTGTCCGCGTGGGAAAGTGGAAACATTTTCTTCCGTGTTAGCTGATGTCCTTCTGAGCATAGCATTTACTCGCTTTCCTGAGCACCCGGCGCCTGGTCCTTAATTGATGTTTAAAAGAGGTGGGCAAATGGAGCTTTGTTTCTCTTTGAGGAGAGACGACCTAATGAATTTTTTTTTGCAGTTGACCTCTTTTCCCCAGAACATTAATTTGAAGGAGAAGAGGCCAAAGAAGGCTGATTTTTCATATCTTCGTAGGCTGGATTGATTTTATTAACAGAATTTCTCTGAAATGTCTGCAGCTGTGAAGGCAGGCTCTGGTGTATGTTTCTATAACATCTGTTTGCTGAGTCAACCTGAATGGGAAAGCCCAGAGGAAGGCCATTTGGCGTCCTTACAGAGTCCTGCAGAAGGGTCCTGCTGCAGCTCATTTCTCCTGAAGGTTCAGACGCTCGGTTAAGTGTAGTTGAAGCCAAGCGGCGTCACCTGTGCCCTCTGCTTCCCGCTTGGCCGTGTGCCGCAGGGATGAGCGGTCTCCAGTGACATGGCCGGGTGTGTGTGTGTGTGTTCTGCCACCAGAGCTGATTTCACACATTTCTTGGAGTTGAGGTTATTTATGGATGAAATTCCAGATTTATGTTGGTTCGTGTGCTCTAGGTGATCATAATGGGGAGCTGATTGGAATGGGTGAAGGGGCTGGTAGCGAGGCCGACACTGAAGCAGCAGCGAGGAGCCCGGCCCCGCCTCTGCCACCCGGGGTGTGTGCCCCAGGGGCTGCCAGTGAGTTTAATTAAGCTTTTCAGTTGGCTCCTCCTGCAGCCCTGGCGAGCCCGCTTGGCCTCACACAGTAGAGTGCTGCTTTTAAGAGACTGGCTTCAGTCTCTGCGAGGAGTCTCCTTCCAGGGGTCCGCTCAGGGCGATCAGACAGGGAGAAGTTAATCACTTTGCTCCTGCAAGGCCAGAGGCCTGCCGTCTGGATCAGAGGCAGAGAGTTGCAGCCCCGCTCAGGCGGTGCGGGGTGTTCAGCGCAGCTGGACGCAGCCTGGCCTCTCGGTTGACCCCCTGCAGCCCCCAAGTGGCCCCTGCTGGCTCCACTGCCTCCCTTCATGTCAGCCGGCCTCCCGGGGCTAACGGCATCTCCTGTGCCGCAGGGAGTCCCTTCTCCATCCTGGCTGTGCTCAGTTTCTGCCTCCTTTTCACCTTCCTCTGCCGGCGGCCTGGGCTGCTGCTTGTAGGAAGTGGACCGTTTCCCCCACTTGGTGGGAACCTTCCTGCCTGGGGGCAGAGTGAAGACTCAACTATTTTAAAACCCTGGTGAGTGGTCGGCCCTCCAGAGGTGGTTCTTGTTCAGGCTTCTCATAGAAGTGCTGACCCCCAGTGCATGCCTCAGGGTGTTCCCTGCTGGCTGAACATGGTCCTTCATCTGCAAGTGCCACTTGGCTAATCGTATCTACTTTAACAGAGTATTTGGATGTGGTTACCGTTCTGACACAGCAGCAGTTTGGAGGCTGGCATGGTGGTGCATGCCTGTACTCCCCAGTATTTGGGAGGCTGGGACAGGAGGACCACAGGTTTGAGGCCAGCCTCAGCAACTTAGACTGTTTCAAAAAAGAAAAAAAAGGCTTGGGGTGTAACTTGGAGGCTTGGAAGTAGAAGAACCTCATTCCCCAGTAGCAAAAAAAAAAAAGCTTTCATCTGAATAGCTCCCTTCAGCTGAGGTGACCTGCTGGGGCTAGTCCTTGTTCACTTGGAAGTGCGGCTTGTTGCTGTGTGGGGTGCCAGCCCCGAGGGCTTCTGTTGCTGCCGCTCCTTAACGGTCTTTTCTCTCCTGCCTCTCGTCCCCAGTGCTCTGTGAAGAACTGCCGCACGGCCTTCCACGTGACCTGTGCTTTTGACCGGGGCCTGGAAATGAAGACCATCTTGGCGGACAACGATGAGGTCAAGTTCAAGTCCTACTGTCCAAAGCACAGCTCCCATCGGAAGCCTGAGGAGAGCCTTGGCGAGGGGGCCGCGCAGGAGAACGGGGCCCCTGAGCGCTCGCCCCGGAACCCGCTGGAGCCCTTCGCCAGCCTCGAGCAGAACCGCGAGGAGGCCCACCGGGTGAGCGTGCGCAAGCAGAAGCTGCAGCAGCTGGAGGACGAGTTCTACACCTTCGTCAACCTGCTGGACGTGGCCAGGGCCCTGCGGCTGCCCGAGGAGGTGGTGGATTTCCTGTACCAGTACTGGAAGCTGAAGAGGAAGGTCAACTTCAACAAGCCCCTCATCACCCCAAAGAAGGACGAGGAGGACAATCTAGCCAAGCGGGAGCAGGATGTCTTGTTTAGGAGGCTGCAGCTGTTCACGCACCTGCGGCAGGACCTGGAGAGGGTAATGATTGACACTGACACCTTGTAGTGACTTAGAAGAAGATGCAGAGGCGAGTGCGCGCCTCGAGCAAGAATGCTAGCCAGTCATTTCTCAGCCGCGCACCCCGCAGCACAGGTGCTGCTGGTTAACTATGCTTATGGCTGGCCAGCTCATTGTGTATGTGCACAAGACTGCCGCAGAGTGGGGAGCTTCTTTGTGATTTTTTTTTTTTAAACATTTTCCCATTAATCTTTACTGTTCTGCAAGATCAGATGGGGTGTGTCCGTTTCCCCACTTCACTCTAGAGCTGGAGGGAACTGAGCCCCAGGACACTGACCAAGGGGCTGCCTCACCATTGTTTACAGACTGATATGAAACCAGAATGGATTTAATTTGTGGGAGGGGCAGAGGTAGGGGAATCTCTGTTCAGCCTGGGGAAACAGTTACTAGGTGCTGGTGAAGGGCTCATTAAGGAGGGCCAAGCACTGCCTCTCCCTGGGCCACCCGGGCTGCTCGGCCAAGTCGCCGGGCTTTCTCAGCACTGTCTTGGAGCAGAGCAGGGTCTGGGTGCTGGTGTGTGTGCATAAACTTACGAACACACACACATATACACACACACACACACGCACGCACACGTGTTACAGAAGACACTCCTGGCAGTGAGGTGCTAAGTCATCACTGAGGCTGTGTGTGTGTGTGTGTGTGTGTGTGTGTGTGTGTGTGTGTGTGTATGTATAGATGTGTGTATGTATATTACATGTGTGCGTGCGTGCGTGCGTCCTTCTGTGGTGTGTCTGCGTGTGGGGTGGGATTCCTGGTGCACAGGGCATCAGATCTGCCCGAGGAGCCCTCCCTCCCTCGCGAGGCCCCGCGCACTGCACGTGCTCGCCTTGGCCACGCTCTGGCGGCCGGGGCCTGCCTGGAGCCTCCGCCACTGCCCTTCCTCCAGCTTGCTGCTTTGTGCCTCCCCCACTCCGCATTACCTCCGGAGGCCCTGTGTGGACCTCCCTTCCTGCTGCAGGAATAATTAGGAGTGGGCTGCCTCCCCCCAGGTCTCTGCTCCCTGTGGACAGTTCTGAGTGAGGCTCGCTAATTGGGGATGTGTCTTAGAGCACCTTCCGCACCAGCTCCCCTGACTGCTAGCTGCCGATTTAATTCATTAGTGGGAAAGAGATGGCAAGGAGATTTCTGGCCCAACGCAGCCTGCACCGCAAGGCACTCAGGTGGCCAGAAGGAGTTAGTGCATCTCCCCCAGCACCTCACTTCTTAGCGGGGGGTGATTCACAGATGACTTGAGAGTGGAGGCAGAGTGGCGATAGACTGCAAAAGTACCGAACCCAAAGACCCCCAGCTCCGAGACCTGCGTGGCCGCTGAGAGATGGCGTGAGAGTGCAGTGTTCTCAGTGTTCGTTAGAAACCCTTTAGCACATAACCAGTGCCAGCTCGTTGTGACGCCCCTTCAGGCAGGTCAGGAGTCTGGGCAGGCAGCAGGTTGCAGGCGAGGCTGTTGCGCTCCTGCCGCCCCCTGGTGGCGAGTGTAAAGAAGACTGCCTCCCACCCACACGCGGGCCTGGTGAGCCATGAGAGGGATTCCGAAGGCTAAACTGTCACCCTAGCCTGACATCTGCTATAATTGGGGTGCATGGAGTCAGGTAGTCCTTGGGAGGGGAGGACAAGTCTCACGTGTGGACTGTGTTTGTCTCACAATCACCACAAAATAAAAGTGTAGAAAATGCTGTGGTGTACTAACTCTTTTCTGTACTTAAGTTACTCAGATTAACATGCGCTTATAATTAAATTCTGAATCTTTCCTTTGGAGTCATCACTGTTGCTTTGAAGTAGAACAACGTCTATGATGTATGAGAAACAGGGAATAAATCAGGATTTGTGTGTGTGTGTGTGTGCGTGGCATTACTTATATTTATTTTATTAAAAAGCCTCTGACATTTTAGGGAATTTAGTGCCAGTTTAAAATGGGCTGCTTATGAAAAGTGTGAACACCACAAGGCGCGTGACGGCGGACGCTCACAAGGTCCAAGTCTTTGCCACGCTCCAGGGACTCCTTTAGTTCCCTGTATTGTAAGCGATAAGCACATCAGGCCAAGGGCCCGAGGCAGGGTGACTGTAAGAACCAAGCAGAGGCGCCACTGACTCGTGTTCCCAAGCCAGTGTTCTGTTCACATCGTCTCAGTTCATGGAGACGCAGCCAGCCCATCTGCCGGTCACAGGCACCTACGGCCGGTCCTAAACTGGCAGCTGAGTGGACTCGTTAGAAATGCCGGCAGCTGCTGCCTTCTGCTTCTACATACCTTTGGGGCCTTGCACGCGTGGGCGCCACTTCTGGATCACGGTTAGATGGCAGCAGTGGATTTGAGGAGGCCTTGAGGACCCACAGCTTTAAGATGTAGTTGCTAATGGCAGGCGGGCAGGCACCTCGAGTCCCCAAGGCCGCCCCTGCACCCTGGGGTTCCTTCCCCTAAGGTGAAGTCAGTGGGAGTCCAGAAAGTGAGTGCTTGTTCAAATGAAGACCCGTGCTCTCTGCACTCTTAGGCGGGGTATGGAAAGGGGCCACATCCTGGGGGCCGGTCACCTTTGAGAATCCAGTCAGGTACAGTTGTCTCCTGAACAAAAGACACTTTCGGCGCTAGTGTTGCAAGTCGTGCTCAGGGTTCAGGGCAATCCCCTGGAAGCGTCGGGTAGCTCAGGGCAGGGCTCTCTGGGTGCACTCCCCGGTCAGCACCTGCGTTATCTGGAAACTTAGTAGACATGCAAACCCTGGGGTCGGGGTGGGGTTGGAGGTCTGTTCCCTGACGTTCTTCTCTTTGGGAACCTGAGGGGAAAGGGACTCAGGAGGGCAAGGCAGGACTGCACTGAGCTGGGTTCTTTCTCCCCCCTTGCTGGCAGCTGGGGGAAGAGCAGGAGGGCCAGAAGTGAGCAGGTGCGGTGCACAGGAAGGGGCACTCAGGTTGTGCTGAGGATGGCGGGAGTCAGTTTAGCTCCGAAGCGCGGCGAGGACTGCTTTGCACACGAGAAGGGTGGTCAGGTCTGGGTGCTCCCGACTTGCTGAGCCAGAACCAGGCCAGTCAGGGCTGGCGGGATCCAACGGGAAATCCTGGCCTTTGCCTTTTGGATTTATTTAGATATTTTTTCATCAAAGGTCATGGTTAATAGAAGTGGGACGTTTTTCCCCCCATAAGAGTCACCTTGAATCCTTTTCTGGGTGAAGTACTGAAGCCACCGACACTAGATTTGAATAGTGTACAAGTAATAGACACATTTGGAGTGTTTGCCTTCCCATTTTCCATTTTCATGGATAACTTCAAGAAAGATCTAGGTATCTCTGCTATACCTCATGGGAGCAGCTTTCTACTCCAAGGATGTCAGACAATTTGTTTCCATTTTCCTGTTTCCCGATGTTAGACTCCTGGTCTTAGTGTAAAAACTTCGGCTTTCCCCAAGTTTTGAATCTGTGACAAGGATCAAGGTCTGGCCCCTTGGTACTGAGCTTCCACACTTGTATATTCATTAGAGAGGTCTGTGAGCCTCCTCCCTCCCCACGCTGGTCTGTGACGGATGCCTGGCCTGTGGGTGTGACTGTCAGAGGAACTGCCTTCCCTAGGCCCAAGGCACCAACATGGCATTTACACGAGGATAGTTTTCTTCTCAGTTCTTCAATTAAAAAAAGATGTAAAAAGAATCAGTAGTGTAAGAGGTTGATGTAGAACAGACAGGAATTCCCTGATAGTCATTGAATTGGTTCAGGTCAGGAAGAACCTGGCTTGGCCTTTTCCTGCTGTGGGCTGGATTTCACCATGATGCAAAGGTAAAAGCTAGCCTGTGCTGCTGTTTGCAAATGAGACCGGAATACAGCTGGAATTGGGAGAGGTCTGGGCTTACCCCGGAATGCACAGTTGTGTGTGTGTGTGTGAGCGTGAGCTTGTGGCTGTCTTCATGCCAAAAGGGGAGGAGGTCGCTGGTCTTTGAGCTTCCCAGTTTGTAGTAAGGCCGGGGGGTGCGATTCCCCATAGGGACGCTGTGGTTTTCAGGAGACTGGCTTTGCTGTTGGTGACGGAGGTGATCTGGAACACGTGCGCACTTGCCACTCCTGCTGCTCAGTTAGTCAGGAGGCGTGTCTGCTCCTTCCCGAGGAAAGGTCCGCTGCTGGCGGTGTGCTGTGCTTGCCGGTTTCAGGCCGGTGCAGCCGAGTCCGGTTTACCCAGGAGGTTTTCGGTCTGAGGGTCAGTGCGCTTGAGTGACTCATCCTTTAGGTTTCGGTTCTGTACTGTGTGACGCCAGGCAACTTTAGAAGTGGGGAGTGTGGAGTTCTGAAGTGTGGATTGCTGAGCACTGGCTAGTGAAGGTGTGTGTCCCAAGCTGCTGCACATCAGATCAGGAGAGAGGAGCTCTTGGCGCTTGCGTCTTTGGGGTTACAAATGAATCAAGGCAAGGGCTTTTGCTTTTCAAGTAATATGTAGAGCTGGAGGTGTCGGCCCAGGGAGTCGAGGGCAGAACAGGAAATTAGATCCCCGAGCTGCCTGCTCCCTCTGGGCCTTCCCGAGAGATCAGTATCCAGCTGACCAGGACGCTTCCTGGGGCTCTTGGTCTCTGCTGGCCCCTGGCCCTGAGTCACCCAGCTCAGCCTTCAGCAGATGCTTGGTAAAGTGCAGCAGAGGCGGCTTCCGCGCTGCTCGGAAGCCCCTGATTGTAGAATTAACGGGAAGAAGATGCTAACGGATGGTAAGCATGGCCCCGGGCGGCCAGGGGCAGGCGCGTGCTCCTCCTGTCTCACTGCTCCCTGCGGGCGGGGGCTGCCCCGCGTGGGGGAGTGAGCGGGATCCTCCTTGCCTGCCCAAAGCGAGTTAGGGGTCAGGTATGCTGCGAAAGGGTTTGATTTCAAACGTCTGTCAAGGCCCTAGTAGGATCAGTTTCTCTCAGAAAATTAAAAGCACGGAAATACTGTTACCATGTATTGCTTACTTAGAATCTTTATTCTCTGTATTCTAGGTTCGGAACCTCACTTACATGGTGACCCGCAGGGAAAAGATTAAACGGTCTGTGTGCAAGGTCCAGGAACAGATATTCAATCTTTACACTAAGCTCTTGGAGCAAGAAAGAGTTTCAGGTACGCATTAAGCCCTGGTAGGTCAAAACATAGGGCAGGGGTTTATAAGCCTTAAAAAAGGAAAAAAAAAAAAAAAAAAAAAAAACAGGCCACCCTTTATTTTTCTTTTATTTATCCTATAGAAAAATCAGAAATACAGACTTCCAGTATATAGTGAGAATCCCTAGGCATCAGAGGCATCCTGGTGTACGGGAAAGAGGACGAATTTGTTCCCCTGACGGAACCAGACACAGGTTTTAGTTGGCTCTCCAGTGTAAAATGGGGATGGTGTCTCAACCGGCCTCTTGGAATGAGACTCAGATGAAATAGTGGTTTGCAGATGGTAAAGCTCTTGATACACATATCATGGGGATACCTATCAGACTTATTTATAGATTACCTAGCTTTTGGATCTACCTGTACATTGTAGCTATATCTCAAGACTATACTTACGACACTTGTTCATGTCTTAAAAAACAATCACTGTGGGCTTTTTGGATATAGCTGGAATTTCCAACATTTCTGAGATGGAGCACCTGGTATTTATCTCTCGCCTTCTGTTTCATAATGCTCTGGGGTAGGCAAAACAAAACAAAGCTAGGAAGCTACTTGTACTCTGGAGATGAAGTGCAAAGTCAAGTGACCTTACCTCTTGGGGATTCCTGTCTGTAGAAGGTTTGGTGCAGAATCATGACCTCCGAGAGTACACTAGACTAACATCGTGTGGTCCTAAGCCTGGACGTAGGTAGCGGAAGGACTTCCAGGTCTCCTCTCCGGTCTGTGGAGTGCAATGTGGGTCTCAGAATCCTGGAGTCGCAGAGCAGGTTGGCCTTGGTGGAGGAGAGCAAGCGTCTTGTCTCTGTGCCTTGACTGCTGTCAGTGTGACACAGCCACATTCTCAGCACTTGTGTGGAGAGCCATTGCGGATTCACTCCTATTTCCTGAATTGGTTGCTTTTTGTCTCTGTATCTGATTATGGCACAGAAACAGCAGGGACATTGTTATCACCTGTTAGGTGGAAATCCACATTCTGCTTTACAGCTGTATTGTGAGGAGAGGGAAGGTGGACAGCTGAACAAAGAGAAAAAGGTTGAGGGAGCTTTTAATGAAATTGCCGAAGAAACATTACGTAGTTTTAATGACATTGACTTACTGATATCATTTTTGATACTTTCTTCCCAAGATTAAAAAATTTTTTCCAGGTGTATCAAGTGTATATCATTAGCTGGAGCCTGGAGTTAATTTGCAAAACCGTTTTTTAAAGTAAGTTATCCTAAGTAGGTGTCATAGGTCAAAGCAGTTGAATTCAGCGTCCTGGAAGTGGACTTCCATTTCTTGTCACGCTCTGCACTGGTGTGCCTGGGGCGGGGACGCCTGTCCCCAAGCTGCCACTGGAGGCTTCCTGAGCCTTCCTGTGAGTGATCACTATCACGGCTAGCCACAGGGAGCACTGCCACCGGAGTCCACCCTCTGCAGCCTTTCCTGGTTCATGGCGGAGGTTTGGACTTGGCTGAGTGAACGAGGTTCTTCACGAGGTAGGGAAGTGTTTTGGGTTACAGAGCTGTAATGTAGATCCAGGGAAGGGAAAGCAAGCTCTCTTTGTTCTGAGGTACGGACAGTTGAAAGTGACCTTCCTGTCCTGCAGGAGGCTGAGGCAGATGCACCTAGAGGCTTCGGGGCTGCCTGTTTCTTTCCTTTTCCAGCGCTGGGCTTTTGGTTGGGTTCTCACCCGTGCCTGCAGTTGATCTCCTGCCTTGCTGGGTGGATAATTCCGAGGGGAGGGGAGAGACGGTCCTGCCTTACATGCAGTCGTGCCGGGCCATGGCTTAAGCTCTGCTCTCTGAGTGTTCTGCCTCAGACGAAACAGTGCCTGTGGGAGGTCTGGAGCCACAGGCTCTGCAGAACCCTGGATCCAAGTCAAGGAGGTAGAAGTGAGAGTCCCGGAAACGTCAGTTCCCTCCTCACCCGTCTTTCATGGTAGGCGAGTCACTAGGAGAAACACACTGTGACGTGAGGGTTGATTCCTGAGAAGCCCGGCATTCCCAAGCCCACAGGTTGTAAAAGCCCTGCTCGGCGCTGCTGGCCTGTCCACCTCGGCTGAGCCCTAGTTCTCTCCTCGTACGTTGGGCGAATCTGGTTTTCCTGGTGCTTCATCCCTTATGGGAGATTGGAATCGTAAGAAGGGCTCCTTGCGTGTGCTCCAGAGGCTCCTCGGAAACACAGTCCTCCTGTTATAAATCCACCCGGTGTTTTCCAAACCTGAGGTTAAATTCATTAGTGGGTTTGAGATGAACTCAGTAGGTCATGACTAACATTAAGAACAAGTGTGAAATAGGAAATGCCGCAGTGCGTATCAGGGGGCGAGGGTTAATACTTCAAGTGTGAGCTTTTACTAGGTTATGATGTGAAACTTAGTTCTTACTATGATTTGCTCAAAAGAGACCAATTTAATTTATTCTCACGCCAGAAGGCAGTTCAGTCGAATCCCGCAAGCAGAGTTTGCATATGATAGTGAACTTTTTTTGAACAGTTAACTATGTCAAGAACTATTTTAAACACCTGGTTCATTTCGCACATTCATACGTGTTTGTCCTCACTCTGAGGGTGCAGGCGTTTTGGAGAGAGGTTCTAAGTGGAGTCCTTGTCCCTGTGGCACTCCCCCCCCAAGGCGCGGCAGCTGGCTGGCTGGCCGGGGATCCCCACGTGGTGCACCTGCTGCTCTGGACCTCGCAGGGAGGAGAGGGGGCCACTGGCCGGCTGAGGGATTCTGCACAGATCTTTGAAAATCAGATTGATTATTTTGTTTGAAGGGAAATGTAGACCCTGAAAGGATTTTTTTTCATGAAAAACTGTAACTCAGCACGTTGAATATGCAGACTGGATGCAGATTCTTAAGGCAGGGCCTAGCTTTGCAAAGTGGGCGGCTACATGTTGTACTGTTGGGAAGTTCGCATACGTTGGGCAAGGCTGAGGGTCTAGAATTTGCCTGTGGGATTTGCTTCTGCTTTAATTTTTCCTTATTTGTGGTTTTATGTTCATAGGTGTGCCTTCTTCTTCCTGTTCCTCCTCCTCCTCCTCACTGGAAAACATGCTTTTGTTTAACAGTCCTTCTGTGGGCCCTGATGCTCCCAAGATAGAGGACTTGAAGTGGCATTCTGCGTTCTTCAGGAAGCAAATGGGGACGTCCATGGTTCACTCGCTCAAAAAGCCCCACACGCGGGGCCCGTTGCAGAGCAGCGCTGGGCGCGGGGGCCAGGCCCTGGCGGGGGAGCCGGGCTTCTGCGGTGCCAGGGAGGGGCTGCCGGTCCCTGAAAGCTTCCTGAGCTTCGAGAAGACCTTTTCCGAAGCACGTCTCATATCAGCACAACAGAAAAATGGTGTGGCGATGCCAGACCATGGGAAAAGAAGAGACAATCGTTTTCATTGTGATCTCATGAAAGGAGACTTCAAGGACAAACCTTTTAAGCAGAGTCACAAGCCTCTCAGGTCCACAGACGTGTCCCAGAGGCATCTGGACCACACGAGAGCTGCCCACGCCCCTGGAGCGGGGCACTCGGCACCCGGTGCCAGGAGGGAGGTGGCGCCCAAGTGCAATGGCTCCCTAGTCAAAGTAAACTATAATCAGACCGCAGTCAAAGTGCCTACCACACCTGCCAGCCCGGTGAAGAACTGGGGAGGGTTCCGGATTCCAAAGAAGGGGGAACGGCAGCAGCAGGGAGAGGCCCACGCCGGGGGCTGCCACCAGCACGCGGACTACCCGTATCTGGGCCTAGGCCGAGTGCCAGCCAAGGAAAGGGCAAAAAGCAAATTGAAAGCTGACAGCGAGAACGACGGCTACGTCCCCGATGTGGAAATGAGTGACTCGGAAAGCGAGGCCTCGGAAAAGAAATGTCTGCACGCCAGCAGCACCATCAGCAGGAGGACAGACATCATCAGGAGAAGCATCTTGGCCTCTTGATGAACCAGAGCGGGCGTGCTGGAGCAGAGGCCGACGCGGGCACAAGCAGGAACCGGATATTCCTGAGCTACACAAACACATTTACTTGCAATTCAGATTGAATTTTTTTCCAGAGTCATTTATAAATCATTGTTGTGAGAAGTTTGTGTTATTTGCAACTTGTTGAGGAAACAGAAGAGTAGATTGTAACCGTAAGACACTGCTAAGATTAGAATCCGAATTAAACACTAAAACGCGAATGAATTCAGTAAGTTTTAAAGAGGGCAAGGCTTAGGTGAGCCTCCCGAGTTTTCATCGCCCTCTGCATTCTTCCCAAAGCACAAACTCTTGGTTACCTGAATATACAGAATCAGAAAGAATTCTGTAGAGTGAATTAATGCCACCTACGGGAACCCTCACGTACCACTTAGAGCCCATAAAGCTTGCTTCTAGGACTGTGGTAATCTTGAAATCGTTTTGTTGCATTAATAGGGTGTAGGCAGCAGCTCTGAAGCTCCAGTAACACGAGGGAATTCATGCGTGCATCCAGCAGTCAGGGAAGAAAATTTTAAAAAAGGTCATCACCGAAGAGCTGGGGGCCGGTAGAGCCGCCGGTGTAGGGTGAGGTCAAGGCAGTGAGGACTGTGGCTGCGGCGCCAGCAGAGTGAAGCTGTGGCGGTGCTGTCAGAGAGGAGGCCCAGTCCTCCCGACCGCCCCCTTCCCCAACCGCTGGCTCTTGGGCCAGCTTGGGTTCTGGCCACTGTCAAGGCCTGGCCGGCTGGCTTCCAACAATGCAAAGGCTGCTCCTGTGCCAGCGATGAACTTCTAGACTGCTCACTCAGTCCCCAGAGCCAACCAGAGGCCGTATGTCGGGGAATCTGGGTTCCCGACATGGATGGATTCCTTAGGGAAAAAAAAAAAAAAGCGAGAGAAAGAAAAAAATGAAATAGGTTATATTTTAAAAACAATAGAAAGGCAATAAGTTGCGATCAGCTCATACCATTGATCAAGGTTATACAGGAAGGAGATGGCAGTGTATCCTTGAGTTGGTTTACCGGAGTCAGAGTTCTAAACTCTAATTCGTAACTTGACTTTCTAATTGCAAATGGCAATAACCAGTAAGTTATGAGCAATAATAAATTTAGCATTAAATTTGAGTACAATGTTTTGTTTTTTGCACTCAATGTAGTGCGTATGTATTAAGACAGTGGATAGTGTTAAGGTCCTGTTAATTTTCTTTGGAATTCAATGTAGTTGTGAATCAAACTTAAGAGAAGGAAAGTTTAAATAGCAATGAGATTTAGAATTATGGGCATATGGAACAAGCCCAGCTTTCCCTAAATTACCCCTTACTTTGTTAATATCAGTATTCAGCTTCCTGATTCATTTGTACATCTGTTTCCATGTGGCAGGGACATTCTGATATTTAATGAATAATGCTTTGAGTTCGTTCTATAGTTACCTTTCAAGTCTTCCAGATGATTGTCAACAACAGAAAAGGCTTATTGAATTCCATCTTGCTATGCAAGTTTTATCCGATGATCAGATAGTGGATCTGATGCACCCCCATTGTATGTATGACATTTCCAAACCAAGTCTTAACTTTTCAAGTACATTGTCGTAGCTAATTCAGGGGAGGGAAAGAATGACCCAGGTTTTCAGATTGACTATTTTTGAGCCATGAGGCTCCGTTTGAAAGACTGCTGTCCAGATCAGCTTGTTGCTACAGACACTAGAAGGTTCTTACAAATCCAGGTTGTATGTTTGCTCGTAGCATAATTTAACAATTAGATTTTTTTTGTTTGTTTGCAAATGAGCAAAAACCTTTTGCTGGATACAGGAGAAGGTTGGACTCTATAGTTATGCTTGACTGCAGCAACAGTTCTGGGTGAGAGTAGAATTTATAGAGGGATAATTTGTGAAGCCATAGAAAGAAAATCTAAATTAATCTAGTAAGCATATGACCTCTCACCATTTTAAGAGGTACCGATTCATTTGCACTATTAGGAATGCTAGTTTTGTGCAAAAATAATGCCTTACCTGCTTTTTCCCCACATTTAGGTTGAAAAGCTTTCAAATGTTCCAAGTTATGCTGAACCAAAAAACAAAACAAAAACAAAACAAAAAACATAAAATAAAAAAAAAACCCACATAAAAACAAAACCCACAAAAAATAAAAAGCCCACACTTTTTATTCCCGCTTCGAAATGCAAATGGTATAGAGCACGGTTTCTCTGACAGTGTAATGATAGCTTTGTAAGTTAGTTTCATGTCGTGCTGGGAACTCTGTATGAGGTGGCCATAAGCAAGCAGCGACCAGCCCAACCCACCCCCTTGCATTCTATTAGTATGGAACCATTTTTTTTTGGTTTTTGTTTTTGTTTTTGTTTTTTTAATCTTGTGCATCCTGACCAAGAAATAACTTTGATTATGATCAATGTATTATGTCAAAATGTAGGCTAGTTAAACTTTTGTAAAGTTGCCTGGAATGTCATTTGTTAGGTTATAAACACGAAATCTAAATGAAGGGTTTTATGTGTTGTGTACAAATCTTAATTATTTTGAAATGGACAAACTTGTCATTACATTTGTAACCTTGTACAGAGGATTTTTCACTATGTGCCTAGCTTGGTGTCCATTCAGCTAAAATTGAAAAAAAAAAAGGTGCATGAAGAGTTAAAAATCAGAAATTAAACAAAGTATATGTAGAGATGACTATTTTATATTACATGACCCTATCCTGTATTTATTTCTACCCCCTTTTTGAAAGTATTTATAAAACTAGTTGAGGACAGCTGTATTTTTTTGTTGAACTATTTAGTAGAATTTGTGCCTTTTTGTCTGTATGTGAATAAATGCTGTACATTTTGCAATACATTTTGAGTGTCTTAGCAGTGCTGGTCGGTGTGGGTTTACTGTCGTGCAGCTTAGATCGGGGGTGGGAAAAGAGGGAGCACAATGGGGCTGCTCTGCTCATCTCTGATGGTGAGACGCTGGAAGATGGTAACGGGTTTCAGTCCTTTCCAGAATACAATTTTTGATTTGAAAATACTCTATCATAGCCGGGTGTGGTGGCGCACATGCTTGTAATCCCAGTACTTAGGAGGCTGAGACTGGGGGATCTGGGTTCGAGGCCAGCCTCAGCTACTATGTGAGGTCCTCCGCAACTTAGTGAGACCCTGTTTCAAAATAAAGAGTAAAAAACCGGGCTGGGGGTGTAGCTCAGAGGTAGAATGTTCCTGGGTTCAACCCCCAGTACCACAAAAAAAAAAAAAAAACTCTTATCGTTGCAGCAATGTAAACTTTAGTGTCAGAAAGATGTGATCAAAGGCTGAACTATAGTTTACCAGCCGCAGGTCTGTTCACTTGGCCAAGTTAATGTTGCGTCTCAGTTTTCTCATCTGTAAAGAGAGGGTGCCGTTTGGGTCTCTCACTGGGGTGTGGAGATACTGACAGCAAGGTCAGAGTGTCTCGTGCAGAGCACGTCGTAAAGGGCAGGCTATAATTTACATCACTGGCAACAATTCACTCCCTGAACATTATTTTAACTGATGAGCACTCCGAGGCAGAAAATGTTACTCCTGAGTGATGAAAAGGTTGTATTTACAAAGTGCATTAGAAAATAATTTTTTAAAGAATAGTTCCATTAAATGCTTTCTTTTGATCATAGAACACTGGGACACTAGGGCAAAAGGAGAGATTATCTACATCCTATCCAGGAGACTAGTCCAGGACTGCAGCGTTAGGCTTTGGCAGAACTGGGCCCAGTGATAACTGTTAAGTTTTCTCTGCCAGAAATAGTTTTTTCCACAGTCACAACATGCAGAAACTAGCATGTAGTGACTGCACCTTTGATGTTGGGGGCAGCAAAACTGGTGTGGCTTACGCATTCTCATGTTGGGTATTGCTACCGTTCCAGTATAATTTATAATTTTCACAATATTTTGGCCAGCAGGTTTTTAATACATGAATGGTTCAGTTTGCTAGAACCTTGTTTATTTACCCTTATTTCTCCTTGGTGACTATTTACTTCTCTGTTGCTTGCTCTGAGTAAGACTCCAGAGAGAAATAACTGAGCTTCTTCCTCTAAGGTCTTACAGCTGAATAACCACAATGGTTCCCTAGGGAAATTAAGTCCCCAGGAGCCAACAGGAGGGCCTGTCACTGGCAGTTCTGCAATGTGTGATGGGAAACGGGGCACCGGGGACTCATGTTATGTTGTCACCCAAATCAATTAGGAAATGTTTTCTACCTTTGGAACAGAAGCCATCTGCAATGGACTTCGCCATTAACTCCAAGGTTGAAAACTTCACTATGATTTCCCCTTAATGCTCAGAACTGTATTAGAAGCCGTGTTCCAGTTGGAGGCCTGCTTGTTGAAAAAGAGGATAAAAGCAAATCTGCTGTTACTCTACCTGCTTCCTTGACTTCTGCCGTTCTCCGTGCAGCTGAGTTTGATAGCTTTGCAGTTCATCCTTTCCTGAATAGACTGTTTACTGGGCGTTTCGTCTTAGGTGCCGAAAGGTACCAGATTCTGGGACTTGATATCTATCATCTGTCTGCCTGTCTGTCTTACTTTTTTGTGGTACTGGGGATTGAGCCCGGGGATGTTCTATCTCTGAGCCACACCCCCGGCCCTACTTTATTTTTAGTTTGAAGCGGTCTCACTAGGTGGCTGAGAGTCTCATCATGTTGACTAGGCTGTCCTCAAACCTGCACTCCTTCTCTCAGCCTCCCAAGTACTGTGAATACAAGTGTGCGCCACCATGCCTGGCCTTTCTATCTATCTTTAATTTTTTATGTCCTGTTTTAGAGAATGTCATCCCACCCTGAAGTCTGGGAGTCGTTTGTGAATCCTTTCTTCTTTAATCGCCCACTGGTGATCAAAGTCTATGGATTTTACTTGATATCTATTACTTCAATATTCCACTACCACAAGCCAGACAAGTTCAGGTCTCTTCATGTCTTGCCTACGTTACTATTTCAGCCTCTTATCTGGTTTTCTTGACTCAAGTTGTGCCGAAGTCAATCCCTCCTTTCCCTAATTAGCTATGATTTTGCCAGGGCTATCTGCAGCAACAACTTCTGAAGCAAAAACTGATTTATACAAATAGTTTCCAGAGGAATCTCCTGACTTCTACAGATAATTACATAGGGCTTAACAAGTAGTGGGCACTGGGCTGTATTTACGTATATACATTGTTTTGGCCCTACTCCAATTTGCAGACGAGGAAACTGGGGCACAGAGGAATTAAGTGATGTTGCGCCCCTAGGCGCTGCTGCTTCTCAGAATAAAAAGTAGTTCGAACAAAGCGGTTGCTGTGTTTTTGAGTATACTGAGGTCCATAAACGTGTACTTCAGTCTATACGTGTGAACTTTGCTATGCAGCAAAGAAAAATCTTGGCTAGGAACATGTTAATGGACTGGTTAAAAGACCTAACAGTGACCTCAGAGTGAGCAGTATAGTCAGCTTGTCAGGTCAGTCCCTGCCTTATTCTAGGGAGAATGGAATTTAGCACATACACACTTATGTAACATAAACATTTACAGGTGTTTTATACACACACACACACACACACACACACACACACACAGTGATTTAAACAATAACACTGCCCTCAGAATTGATTTTTTGTTGTGTGTGTGGTACTGGGGATTGAACCCAGGGGCTTTCTACTTCAAAGCTATGACCCCCAGACCTTTTATTTTTATTTTTATTTTTTTTGTTTTGAAACAGGGTCTTGCTAGGTTGCTGAACATCTTGCTGCATTGCTGAGGCTGGCCTCAAGCCTGCGATCCTCCTGTCTCAGCCTCCCAAGCACTGGGATCACAGGTGTGTAACACCACACCCAGGTAGAAATGAAAGTAATTCTGTATTCTGACACAATGCTTGGAAGGTTGAGAGAATTATTTAAAATCCGAGTTTCTTGATGATGAGCTTGCAGTTAGGACTAATGTCTTGACACTTAATATTGAACCTGATCAAAATCATCATATCAACATTTTGGTGATAATCAGTTTTTTTTTTTTTTAAACAAATAAGCAATACTAAATTAAGGAGCATCATTCCTCATGTCCCACCAATGTGTCCTGATAAGGTCACTATGGCTGAGTTTTAGTAGTACATTTCTTTTTTTCTTTTTGTGGCACTGGGGATTGAACATAGAAGCATTCTACCTTCGAGCTACACCCCCAGCCTGATTTTATTTCTTATTGAAAACAGGGTCTCATTAGGTTGATGACAGTCTCACTACTTGCTGAGGCTGTCCTCGAACCTGTGATCCTCCTATCTCAGCCTCCTAAGTACTGAGATTACAAGCGTGTGCCACCACGCCCGGCCCTTAATAGTACATTTATAATTACAGGTTATTTCACCCGCTGACCTGGCTGATGGGTCTAACTTGAGGATTATTAAGCAATGTCAAGCAATTTCCTGAGGAAGCAGATCTCTTCCTCTGGTGTTTCCCTTCCCCATGCTGCAGTTTCTGTTCTAGCTGCTGAGTGGCCGGCTGGCTCTCTCTGTCTCTTGCTCTTTTATTTTCGGAGGGGGGGGGGAGGAGGGGGTGGTACTGGGGGTTGAAGCTAGGAGTACTCGCTCTATTGCTGATCTACCAGCCTTTAAAAAAATTTAAACAGGGTCTTGCTAAATTACTGGTAGTGCATGCTGGCTTAGGTTATGGCCAATTTCTTTTCTAGGTTTGAAAAAATGACCAAATCTCACTAGATACAAAAATGCTTTTTCTAAGAAATTTCCCTGTCTTAGCCTCCCAAGTACTAGGATTACAGGCTTGCACCACAACGCCTGACTACTGGAGGGCTTTTTTTTTTTTTTTTTTAAATATACAAAATGCTTATCTTTTGCTAAATGAGAGTTCCAAGGTCAACATCATGCTTTAAAATACCATACTTAGCCAGGTGTGGTGGCACATGTCTGTAATCCTTGTACTTGGGAGACTGAGACAGGAAGATTGCAGGTTTGAGGCCAGCTTTGGCAATTTATGGCAAGACTCTTAGCAACTCAGCAAGATCCTGTTTCAAAATAGAAAATAAAAAAAGATCTGGGGGTGTAGCTAGGAGGTAGACGGCCCCTGGGTTCAATACGCAGTACCAACAAAACAAAACAAAACAACCCCCCCCGCCCCAAACGAACAAACAAAAAAAATGACAAATGACAAAAACAGCAGCAAACCCAAGCCCCCAAATAAAAACCATGCTTATTTTGATTAAAATATAGTATCAACTACTTATATAAATACTAAACATAATTTGATTTTTTTTTCTTTTGATACTAGGGATGGAACTCAGGGGCTTTCTACCTCCTACCATACCCCCAGCCCTATTTTTATTCTTTTTTTTTGCGGTACTGGGGATTAAGCTCAGGGGTGTTCTACCTCCGAGCTATACCTCCAGCTCTATTTTTAATTCTTTATTTTGAAACCGAGTCTCACTAAGTTGCGGAGTGCCTCACTAGGTAGCTGAGGCTGGCCGCGAACCCGGATCCTCTGGTCTCAGCCTCCCGAATGCTGGGATTACAAGCGTGCGCCACCACGCCCAGCTCTATTTTTATTCTTTATTTTGAAACAGGGTCTCACTAAGTTGCAGAGGGGGTCACTAAGTAGCTGAGGCTGGCCGCGAACCTGAGATCCTCCTGCCTCAGCCTCCTTTAACATGATTTTTTAAAAAAAGGTAGAATAAAATTGCTGAAACTCTTCACTCAAATCTGAAAACCTTTAAAGGAGTTACCTAATTATAACTTCCTTTACATAGATCTGTATTTCCACTAAAGTGACTTGACTTATATTTAGGTTATGGCCAGTTTCTTTTCTAGGTTTGAAAAAATGACCAAATCTCACTAGATACAAAGATGCTTTTTCTAAGAATTTTTCTATGTATATATATACCTTGCCAACCAAAAGGGCTTTTTGGATTATGGTTAGAGACAGGGAATGAAAAAAGAAAACGACAACAACAACAAAAACAAAAGAGTCAAGAGTCTCACAGCTCAGGCAGGCTTGTCATAAGGTTGATGGATGAAAAAGAATCTTTTTTTTTTTTTGGTACTGGGGATGGAACCCAGGGGCATTCTACCTCTGTGCTCCACCCCAGCCCAATTTTTTATTCTTTATTTGGAAACAGGACCTCACTAAGTTGCAGAGGGCCTCACTAAGTAGCTGAGGCTGGCCATGAACCTGCGATCCTCCTGTCTCAGCCTCCCAAGTACTGGGATTAAAAGTGTACGCCACCACACCTGGCTTAAAAAGAACTTTTTGAATTCTATTTTGCATGTGTATTTTCCATGAAGAACACTGATCCTTGGACAGATAATGGATTTTATGCAAATGCTTAGCACTTGATAGATTCTCAGTAGACATTATTAATACAGATTGGCATGTTTATCATAAAGGGAAAGATTCTCCAATGTGCTTGTGCATATTGTAGAAATTGATGACAACACCTCTCACCCTCTGGAGTAGTTTACATAGAAAGAGATGCTAGGCTTCTATTTGTAATCTTCACAGATCTAAGTGCTAATAGTTTTCCTTATACATATTAGGCTCTGTAGCTTTTTCATTCTTTAAAAAAAAAATGTCATTGAATATTAAGTGATAATTTCCATGATGCCTCATCAAAGGAACTCAAGAGTCTTAAAAAGCATAAAGGGGCCCTGCAGTGATGACTAGGATACTACAGGATTTACTAAGAACAAACACTTTCTTCTTGGACAGGATTATCAGATTAGACATAGGAATATGACGAGTATAGCACAAGTAAACTTCCATGCGGCAGAAGGCCGGGTCTTTCTTGATGTTCTTATGACGGGCGTGAACAGCAGTACGCGCCAGAATGAGAGCAGGCTGGATGACCATGGCTGGAGGTGTGGATTCTTTACCAAGTAAGGGAAGCGGTGGTTGGTGAGCTGTAAGAAACTGTCTGTATTCAGATCTGTCTAGTCCTCCTCATCTTCCCAATGATTTGCATGAAAATATGGGTAGCATGTTTATCAAATCTGTAGATGACATTTACTGTAAATCAATTGTCTGGGGCGTGAGAAATAACAGCAGTAAAACAAAACAAAACAGACACGGTCCTTATGCTCAGAGTTAACAAACTAGATGACAGAATTAGGAGCTGAAAGGGCCTCAGCTACATGACTTGCACTGTTTCTGGGCAAAGATTTGGTTTAGCAACAAAATCTTTGAAAAGGACTTAGGGTTTTAGTTGACTGTGTATGCTCACTATCTGTGAAACAGTGATTCAACTCCCCCCACCCCAAACAATAAAATAAAATAAGCAAGTGAACAATTTTAAGCTACATGACTGTAAGTACAGATTCTAGAACAGTAATTCTCATTTTTTTTCTCATCGTACACGTCCATGAGTCACCAGCCACAGTGGTTTCCACAGCATACTTTGTTAAGACAGAATGTCAGAATTCTGGGGTAGGGGAAAGAAAAGGTTCACAGTTTGAAGCCATACCCACCCCCGGGAGAGTCTAATAAGCCATCCTTCCACATCTGGGCAAGCATCACTCCCTCTCCCCCAGCCCTCCCCATCAGGATCTAGGGAACTGATAGTTGACACCCTAAATGTGTTCTGTTTTGGGCATAGACTGATGTATCCTTAGCACACCTGGTGTGAAGGAGTACTCAAGAAGTATTTATTGACTGAATGAGTGAAGAAGGATATAAGCATTTTGAAGTGCCTTGAGACTGGTAACTGGTCAGCACAGGACTCAAAATCAAGTCATCCGAGAAAATAAATATGTTTACTAAGTGCAGGGAGAATATAATTTTCAAAAGCCTGAAAACTGCCATGGGAGACAGTTTAGACCTTTGCTACTGCACAAGGTAGAAGTGAGGCAGGGAAACAGACTTCAGTTCCCTGTCAGGAAGAACTTTCTTTTTTTTTTTTTTTTGCCGTACTGGGGATTAAACTCAGGGGCATTCTACCTCCAAGCTATACTCCCAGCCCTATTTTTATTTTTTCTTTTGAAACAGGGTCTCACTAAGTTGTAGCTGAAGCTGGTTGCGACCCGGATCCTCCAGTCTCAGCCTCCCAAATGCTGGGATTACAAGCGCGCGCCACCACGCCCAGCTCCCTATCAGGAAGAACTTCCTAATGGTCAAAGCCCTTGGGAAAAGGATTGGGCCACCTCAAGGCGAGGTAAGCTGCCCCTCTGTAAATTTTAACAGCTGTGCATAATATCAAAAGTAATTTGTTACTAAAAATAATGAACTTGAAGAATATATATCTAAAAATAAATAAATTACGGAAATGAACCTACTGTGTGACCCAGCTATACGACTTCTGAGTATCTACCCAAAAGAACTGAAACTAGACTACCACAGTAATGCATACATATCTATGTTTATAGCAGCACAATTTATAATTGCCAAACTATGGAACCAGCCAAGATGTCTATCAACAGATGAATGGATTACAAAATTATGGGATATACACACAATGGAATTCTACTCAGCCATAAAGAAGAAAACCATGTCATTTGCAGGGAAATGGATGGAACTAGAGAATTTATGCTAAGTGAGATTAACCAGTCACAACAAGGGAAAGGTCGGATGTTCTCCCTCACATGTGGAAGCTAGGAAGAAACTGGGCCACAGGAGGGACTCCAGACAGAGGAGGAGAAACCTTAGCGGAGTGAGGGAGGGGAACTCTCTGAGGGAGAGGGGAGGGGGAGGAAGACTCGAAGAGGAAAACACCTCCATGGACACGATGCACAGACACAAACTCATCAAAGCCGATCACTGTGCTGAGCACAGGAAGGTGGGGAGGGGGAGGGAGTGGGGGGAACTGGGGGAGGCTCACCCAGTGCTGTGTGGGTGTGCCTCTGTCACCCGGAACTGCATCAAGATGGATGATTACAATGCACCAAAAAAAAAAAAAAGAAAAGAAAGGAAGAAAAAAACCCCACTGGCACAAAACAAAAAATAGTAAATAAATTAGAGAATTCAAAGTTATATCGATAGGAGATATAGACCCTCTGAGATTCTATTTCCCATCTTAGATTCTGACATGCTTTCTGAGTGGAAGAGACTAAGGGACACTGCACACGCATCGGGAATCTGGGGGTATGGGACCGTGGGAATTTCTTGAGGTGAATCCTTGGACTGGAAGGTGCTAGTGTTGTAAAAAAGTAACTTTTAAGATGTCCTTCTATTCTATGACTTTTTAAAATCTAAGCATATACATATTTATTTTTCTTCTGTATATAAATACAAAGAGCACTAATATCACAAAAGTCACACATTTTTGTAAGTTTTAAGGGTTGGTAAGGACAGAGCTTATATATAACCCCAGGGAATTACAGTCAGTGTCTATATACCCACATGTGTAATACACATCTTTAGGTAAACTAAACAAACAAGTATTTTTGATAATTTTTTTTTGCAAAAAAGCTCATGACAGATTTGTTAATTTTGGAAAAATGGTAAAATATCTTATGGCTATAAAATAGTTTTACAGTAAAATGTTTAAACTGTTTTTCACTCCACAATTTGTCTGAGAACTGCTTTGGCAAAAAAGTGCAGCCATGAAATATTCAATATTTGCTGAATAAATGAAGGGCTGAATTACTGTGAATGTTCTTCTGTACTTGGAGGTAGTTAGAGTTCTCATGCCAAAGGAGAAATTAGAAGAGTTTTGGCGGCCCTGATTTGCATATTTGTATACAAAGGAAAGTAGAATTGATCATATCTTTTTTCTTCCTTAGGGCGACACAATAAAGAAACATGAATAAATAAAATGAACTAGCTCTGTTGTCCTCAATTTCAGATTTATATAATATTTCTTTCCTACTCATATCCTATTTCCTAAAATATGGTTCACAGAATAAGTGATACCGCCTTTGTAAATGAAGTTAAGACTGGCCGATATAAGAAATGTTGAAAATTCCATCATATTTTTCCATTAGAAATTGTTAACTAACAAATTTTTTATTATCTAACCAACACCCAGGAGGGCTCTATCATTAAGTTATATCCCTCAGCCCTCTTTTTAATTTTTTTTTTGAGACAAGGTCTTGCTAAATTGACCAGGCTGGCCTTGAACTTGCAATCCTGCCTTGGCCTCCTGAATAGCTGGGATTATGGGAGTGTGCCACCATGCCTAGTTTTAACAAACTTTTTTCTTTGGTACTGGGGATTGAACCCAAGGGCCTTCTGCCTTGGAACTGCACCCCTAGCCTTTTTCAGTTTTATTTGGAAACAGGTTCTCACTAAGCTGCCAAGGGCCTCACTAAGTTGCTGAGGCTGACTTCAAACTTGTGATCCTCCTGTCTCAGCCACCCAAGTAATGTGTGTGCCACCACACCCAGCTCTAACAAACTTTATTAAAAAAAAAAAAAATAGAGCAGGGCGTGGTGACATGCTTGTAATCCCAGGACAGCCCCAGTTACTTAATGAAGGCCTTTGCAACTTACTGAGACCCTGTTTCAAAGTGAAGAATAAAAAACAGGACTGGGGATGTAGCTCAGAGGTAGAATGCCCTTGGGTTTAATCCCCAGTACCTTAAAAGAAAGAAAAAGAAAAATGGCCATTATGTTCAGTTGTGTTGCTCAACACAGCTTAATTCTCTTCACATTCCGAGGTCAGAACTGCAGCGTCTCACCTGCACATTCCAGCCTATCCTTTCTTGCAGAATATCTAAGTACTCAAGAGGGGCACGGCTGCAGAGGAGGCTGTAGACGTCAGCGTGCAGACAGGAGTCCTCCCGAGCTCGTTTAGCACATGAAGTCATTCTGTAAGGCCCTGGCCTTAGAGTCACTTCATGAACACGCACTGAATTCCCTCCGTGTGCCAGCAACTACGTCAGGTGCTAAGGAAACAGCGAGGAATGAGAGGAGGCGTTATCCTGCTCTCGGGGAGCTTACAGTCTGCTGGGGAGGAGAACAATTCAAAACAATGAACTGCAGATTCCGGCAAGGTCGATGAAGGAAAAATAGAAAGCACTCTTAGAATAGAGCACGGTGACAGGGGGACTTAACCCGACCTGGAGGCTCAGGGGAGGCTCCTCCGAGAAAGCCACGTTGGAGCGAGACTGAAGGATGTCAAAAGGGAAAGCATCTGCAGGGACGCTGCTGTCGGCAGGGAGGGTGACGCGTGGATGAAAGCACGAGGAGGCGGCCAAGTCGAGAGCACAAGAAACAGAGGGACGAGGGACATGGGTCACGGTGAGAGCAGCCAGCCACGTCCCCTCAGGTCCCGAGGCCAGCGTCTGCATCATCACGGCTTCCTTTCTCAGCACCACGCCAAAGGCTCCGTGATCCCGATTTGTTAGCGCCATTATTCTTAAACTTTGGCTCATGGTTGAGTACCTGCACATGAACTTTTTCATGCTACCCTGCCTCAGACACATTGTCTTTTATGTGGTTATCAGATGCAAAGCTATTCTGCCTGAATCACCAGAAAGCAGGGGTGGCAAAGGCAACACAGGCAAAAAAGAACTCTATGTATCAAAGAAGATCCACAGGACTACAACAGCTCAGACCTCGAATTGGTAAAATCTAAGATCACCATTTGATTAGGGCTGCTTTGAGTAATGAAAGACAAACGGCGGGCATGGTGGCGCATGACTGTGATTTCAGTACTTGGGAAGCTGAGACAGGAGGATCACAGGTTCAAGCAACTTAGTGAGATCCTCAGTAACTCAGCGAGACCCTGTTTCAAAATAAAAAACAAGGTGTGGGAGTGTAGCTCAGAGGTTGAATGCTCCTAGGATAAATTTTCAGCACAAAATAAACAAATGAACAAAAAACTCCCAAACACCTAAATTTCAAGTTCTGTAATACTGGAAACCATGTAAGTTAAAAAAAAAAATCAGTGCAATTATATATTAAAATACATGACAGCATCACTTTGGAAAATGCATTATTTATTACTCATATTATGAGTTCAAAATAAAATATTCTTTAAAAATGAGTCAAAAGTAACAGTGTAAAATTCCCAAATCTCAGAACCTGAAGTATATGAAGTTCTAGAATTTTCTTAAAAGCTCTTTTTCTCATGATCAGCACAGTTTAAAAAGTATTATGTTCTTGGGAGGGGGGGGAGGAGGAATTAGAAACTAGACACACGGGCGAAGGCAACGCGGTCTTCTCGGCTGGCTTTATTCTCACTGAAGCGCAGGTGTACGGCTATGTTTTCTTTACTTACAGGGAGCAGTCACTGTGCCGGTCTCCAATAACCCTCAACACGACTCCACCCGACGTGAGACGCTGAGGCAGGGCAGGCCTCGGCCCTCCTGGCAGCGGGGCGGCCGCTCGCTCGCTCGCTCGCTCGCTCGGGGTTGCAGGCGAGCGCCCGCCCGCTCTCAGTAGTCTCACCCGCTCGCACCGTGGGCGTTTCTAAGTGTCCTCCAGGCTCACCAAGGAGGCGGCTTTTCTTCTCTGCACTGTAATCGCACTGAGCTGCAATGAAAATACACCATCAGTAAGTGCTCACTTTTTATGGAAAATCTCAGATAATACAACATCCAATGCATGCATATATATATATATATATATATATATATATATATGTATATTACAAACACAATGCATCCCAGCCTACACATACTGAAATCACCATCTCTGTGTGTGCTCGTTTCTGTTTTACTCTGGTTACTTTAAAGTGTGTGTGTTACACGAGAGAAATGAGAGTCCAATGGGACGTTGCACAGCTCTGAGTGACAGACGCAGAATTCCCAAGGGTATTCCACGGATGGGTGAGAAACAGCAAACTAAATGGGAGCAAAGACCCAGCAGGTCTGGCAATAAAGAGATAGCTGATCACAGTAAGAACAGTCTAGTGAGAAAGCGATCCAAGTACTAATGTGAATTGATAATGTATGTGCATGGTAAAAAAGATCTAACAGCACAAAAGAATCCAGCACAGAGAGGAAGCTCCTGGTGTCTCCAGACACAACCACGAATTCTGGCTTTTTTTGTTTGTTTGTTTTTGGTACTGAATATTGAATCTCATGGCCTATTTTTTTTTATTTTGATTCAGGGTCTTGCTAGAAATATTTTAAATAAGAATGTGTTACTATATAAATACTTCTTCATTCATTTTTTTTTTTTTTTTTGTGGTACTGGGGATGGAACCTAGAGGCATTCTACCTTTGAGCTACACCCCCAGTCCAATTTTATTTCTTATTGGGAAAGAGGGTCTCACTAGATTGATGAGAATCTCATTACTTGCTCAGGCTGTCCTTGAATTTGTGATCCCTCTGTCTCAGCCTCCCAAGTACAGAGATTACAGGCATGTTCCACCATACTCAGTTTCCTCATTTGTTTTTATTGAAAAAGCATTAAAGTCTATATTTAGTTTTCACCATCACATTTTTCTGCTAAATGATCTGACAGAAATCATTCCATTTTAGATCTGCTTTTATTTCTTTTTTGGTACTGGTGATGGAACCCAGGGGCCTTCTACCTCCAGGCTATATCCCCAGTCTTATTTTATTTTATTTTTTTTATTTGGAAACGGGGTCTCACTAAGTTGCTGAGGCTGGCTTTGAACCTGTGATCCTCCTGTCTTAGCCTCCCAAGTATTGGGATTACAAGCGTGTGCCAGCACACCCAGTTCCTACTTTTATTTCTTTTAACACAGGCAAACTATTCCTTGTGTGGTCTCCTATTGCCACCAATAGATGTTGGATGGTTTTTAATCTTTTTAAATTAGAGACAATGCTGCAATTAGTATTTTTATATGCTTGCTTCCTTGCAAAGATCTTTTAAGGTGTGAGTATGGGCCAAAGGTTATTCACACTTAAAATTTTTTATACTACTGCTGAACTGTGCTCCAAAAAGCTTGTACTAATGTACACTTACATTGATAATGTATAAAAGAACTAGCACAATGCATTATTAAATTTCATGATCTGATAGGTAAGAATGTATGTGATTAAAATTAAAATTTTTATTTGTCTTACGGATGAGCATCTTTTTAATCCCGGTACTTGGGAAGCTGAGACAGGAGGATTGCACATACATGGATAGCCTCAACAAGTAGTGAGATTTTCATCAACTTAGCGAGACCCTGTTTCAAAATAAAAATAAAAACAGGGCTGGGATGTAGCTCGGAGGTAGAATGCCCCTGAGTTCAATCCCTATTCACACACGCACACCACCACCATCATCGTCATCATCATCTGTCTTTCCTTTCCTGTTAAAACAACCCACTTATCTATAGGACTAAAACACTTTTTCTTCTTTTCTTTTTTTTTTTACGGAACTGGGGATTGAACTCAGAGGCATTCTACCTCCGAGCTATACCCCCAGCCCTATTTTTTATTCTTTATTTTGAAACTGAGTCTCACTAAGTTGCGGAGTGCCTCACTAGGTAGCTGAGGCTGGCGCGAACCCGGATCCTCCGGTCTCAGCCTCCCGAATGCTGGGATTACAAGCGTGAGCCACCACGCCCGGCTCACTTTTTCTTCTTTTAAACGTAAGCATTTTTATATGTATTTAGGATGTTAGCTTTTTGCCATGTTTACAAACATTTTTCTCAGTTTGTCGATGGCATTATGACTTTTTGTCCTGGTGCTGGGGACCAAAATCAGGCTTTGTGCATGCTGGACCAGTGATCTACCATTGACCTACACCTCAGCCCTGTGGCCATTTTTTTTTTTTTTTTTTTTTTTGCAGTACTGGGGATTGAACTCAGGGGCATTCTACCTCCGAGCTACACTCCCAGCCCTATTTTTTTTTTTTTTTTTATTCTTTACTTTGAAACCGAGTCTCACTAAGTTGCAGAGTGCCTCACTAGGTAGCTGAGGCTGGCCTCGAACCCGGATCCTCTGGTCTCAGCCTCCGAATGCTGGGATTACAAGCGTACGCCACCACACCCGGCTCTTGTGGCAGTTTTTGATGCAGAAATTTGAAATTTTATGTGATTACATTTTTTTTTTTTTTTCCCTTGGGCAGTTTCTAGGTTTTGTGTTCTTCCATAGAAAGGCTTCACCAAACTGATTTTAAAAACTGTTTTCTTGTCAAAAGAACACAGTATGACATCCAGCAGTTTAGAGTAATACACTAAGAACAGATAAAGGCTGTACAGATGGCACATTTAGGGCCCGGCTGACCTGGCATAGTGCAGGGCTCGAGTTGAGCCAGTAGTGAGGTGCTGGGCTGCACGCTGACAAGCAGACACGTAAGAGACAATAATGACCCTTAATGCCTTCCATTTCACTAAACGTCATGTCCTTAGTAAGACAGTATTCCTAGTAGCGATGACCAGTTTTTAGAAGCAAATAGGAAAATTATAAGAACAGAATAGAAGGAGAAAAGCTAATGGAAAAATTTGTTGCAGAAGAATTTATGAAGTGGTTACTGACTAAATGTTTAAAAAAAAAGGCTCTCAAAAAGAATGGTGGAAACAGGCATTGTAGAGTTTAAACCACAGAAGCAGCATCAGTATTGGATTGTTTAGGCTTAATTCTGTCAGGAGGAAAATGGAACTAGATGTCAACTGGATTATACAATTGGGGTTTACTGTACTCTTTTTACTATACAACTCAGAATCAGTGATTTTTTTTCCTTTGTAGTACTGGGGATTGAACCCAAGGCCATTCTACTTGTGAGCTACACCCCAGGACCCTATTTAATTTACTTGGAAACCAGGTCTAAGTTGTGGAGGGCCTAAGTTGCTGAGGCTGGTTGCAAATCTGGGATCCTCCTGTCCAGCCTCCCAAGTACTGGAGATACAAACGTGCTCTACGACACCTGGTCAGGGTTACTGATTTTAAGTAGGCATTTTCTTTACCATATTCTTAAAAAATGTAAATGTGTTAACCAGGCACAGTGGCATATACCTATAGTCCTAGCTATTTGGGAGGCTGAGATGGAGGACGGCTTGAGCCCAGGAGTTCAAGGCTGGCCTGGGTAATACAGCGAGACTCTGTGAAAAAAAGTAAATGTGACGCTTTAAGGATTATGATAGAGAAATTTAATTTCTCATATCTATCTAATTTTAGCACTATACCAAAAGATTTCTACATGTGAATTCTTTTTATCCTTTAATAACTGTATGAAGGAGGTGTTATTATACTATATTAAACACAAGAAATCTAGGCTGAGGGAAGTTGAAATTGTCTAAAGCCACTTTGCTACTTAATGGTACCAGCCAAACCATTAGTAGCTAAGAATAATATTCATTTTGATGAAACAGTACATTTATAACCAAATGTTATTAACAGTATATTAACTTGATTTGTTTTTGTTGTCTGCTGTTTGTCCCCCCACCCGCCCTTCCATTGCAACGGCCTGTTTGTAGTCCATCTTGTAATCACTGAACTGGTCTCATTTCGTTCCTAACAGGAGAAACAATCCTTCCTACTTTAGAACCGATGGCCTGTTTCATTTACATGATGTTATATGATGTATCATGAGAAATTACTCCCTAGTAGTTTCTTGATGCTCTGCATTTTCTAGTCTATTTCCAATTGGACATCTTTCATCTTGTATTTTACACTTATTTGGCCATGTACAAATGTGCATTAAACAAATTAACCTGTAAGCCAAACATTTTTTCTACTTAAAACTGCAATAAAAACAAGGAAGTGCAATTTGAAACAATTTCAGAGCAATGATATCTACTTCCAAATCTGCCAGCGAATATCTACATAGGTGTGGTGCAGTGTCGTCTAACAGAACGTTTGCCAACAATAGCGACATTCACAATATCTGTACCAGCCAACGTGACAGCCATAGCTCCGCTACTGACCACCTGACATCTGGCTAGTGTGACCAAGGAGCTCCGTTTTTTACTTAATTTTATTAAATTTAAGTTTAAGCAGCTGCCTGTGGCTCACCAGCTATCCCACCGTGTACTTCTAGATGGAGGAGGTGTCAACGGGAGGATATATTAATGTTTATTTTGGTTTCTAAAGCTTATCTTTTCAATCACAAGTATTAAAAGGACTGATTTTAAATAGGTTAATCAGGTGAACATACAAGTATTAGTTCTCTAAGAAGTTCCAAGGACCTTTGCTTGTCTTTGATCTCTCAGAGCCTTCAGCATCTGGGGATGCTCGGGCTGCCCCCTACCTGCTGGGATGCAGAAGCAGCTCGCTCTTCCGCCTGACTTAGCCGCCGCTGAAGTCTGTTGGCTTTTTCTTGATGCTCTGCAATCAACTTTTCATTCTATTAAGGGGAATATAAAACAAGTTAGAAATCATATGTAATAAAAAATATCTGGGGAAGACATGAATGAAATTACCTGTTCATTTCATTACTTAGAAAACAAAAAGATAATATCTTCAAACTTACATTTTTCAAGTTATGAGCTTCAAAGTACAAAGTGAGTTGTACATTCTTTCTAAATTGTCTCCCCTCCCCGACAATCGCCACAGAAGGCGAGTCAACAAATCCGAAAGCAAAGTGAATCGGCAAGAGTTTCAATTTTTGATTTGTTCACCGTGAGATGCTAGACCAGTGGCTTCGGAATTGAAACTTGCTTCGGAGTTTGTAAAAACATAAACTGCTGGGCCTTCAGTCACAGCTGCAGCGGCAGGGCTGGGACGAACTGTCTGCATGTCCCCAGAGTTATGGGGCATTGGTATAGGGTGAACTGTGTTCAGGAAAAATGCTGAAGTTCTAACTCCCAGGACCTCTGAGTGTGACCTGATTTGGAGTCTTTTTTTTATTAACTTTCTTAGAACAGATTTCTGGGATTGGGAGATACATTGAAGAAAATTTTAATAAGTCTTCCTAAGCGGCTGATATCAGTTTATAATGCCATGATGCTTAAGAGTAAAGATTTTGCAATGGCTTCTATAGTAAACTATAGTAAACTTCATTATATACAAAATTAATGAAATTCAAACAAACACATTCAAAGTTAGAACAAATGAAGAACTGGAGTTCTGTAAAGATTCAACTATAGTCATAAAATTGTTGACTTTTCTAAAGACTTAAGAATAAAACATGATGAATTCTTGCTACATTTAGTTTGAGGTATCAATTGAAATATATTCTAATATACTCTAGAAAACAAAAGTATTCTCTCTGTGTATTTTTTGTGATAGATTAAAAATAAGAAATGGGTTAAATAAAAAATCTTAGAGATGCATATAAATAAAAACAATGCTGCACACTTGTAACCCCAGCATTTGGGAGGCTGAGACTGGAGGATCAGGGTTCTCGGCCAGCCTCAGCTGCTTAGTGAGGTACTCCGCAACTTAGTGAGACCCTGCTTCAAAATAAACAATAAAAAATAGGGCTGAGGGTGTAACTCTGAAGTAGAATGCCCCTGAGTTCAATCCCCAGTACCGCAAACCCCCCCCCCAAAACAAAAAACAAAACAAACAAAAAACAATCCCAATAATTGTCTGAAACACTGCACAAATGATACTAGTAAAATGGAAATAAAAGCTTAATCTTTTGCCTTTTACAGCTGATGAATCACTAACTTTCAAAGCTTCTATTCACATTACACCTTATGTGTGGACTGTTAGGGTTGCGGATGATTTCTATGTGGTTATTTCCAAGTAGAGAATTAATTTAGATTTGGCAGATAAAATTCTGTAACGTGTTCAAGCTGCAGTAGAAAGGACTTCTCAGGGGGCCATTCTCTTACCTCAGCCACCTTCTCATTCGCCATTTCCAGCTGAGAAAGCAGCTCTTGGGTGTGAAGCTTCTGTCGACTCAGCTCACTCCTATCAATCGGGAGGGAGAGAGGAAGAGAGAGAGAAAAAAAAGAAAGAGAGAGAAAAAAAAGAAAGAGAGAGAGAAAAAAAATAGAGAGAAAGAAAGAAAGAAAGAGGAAGAGAGAGTGAGAGAGGAAGAAGAGAGAGGGAGAGAGAGAGAGGAAGAAGAGAGAGGGAGAGAGATAGAAGGGGAGAGGGAAAGGGGGAGAGGAAGAGAGAGGGGGAAGAGAGAGAGAGAGGGAGAGATTGATTAATATAATTTTTCAAAATCTAAAATTGAATCTTTATTGGTTAGATATATATTCCATGTTTTGAACAAAGATATCATCTTGAGCTGCAAAATAAAGCCACATAATAGACTGTACTCATAGAACACATTTATTAAAATGCACACATATTCTGGAGGTTAGCTGTATAACAATGTCTATATGTTTAACACTGTTGAACTGTAATTTAAAAATAGATAAGATGGCAATTTTTTTTTTTTTTTGCGTGTGTGACACTGGGGATTGAACCCAGGGGTGTTTTTACCTCTGAGCTACACTTCCAGCCCTATTTTATTTATTTATTTTTCAAACAGGGCCTCAGTAAGTTACTGAGGGCCTCGCTAAGTTGCCAAGGTTGGCCTTGAACCTGTGCTCCTCCTGTCTCAGCCTCCCAAGTACTGGGATGACAGGTGTGCCCCACTATTCCCGGCACAGACACTTGTTAAGTGAGTGGGGGACAGTTAGGTAGAAGCTGCCTTACCTCATCACACAGCTGTCTTTCTGAAGCACCATTTTAATAATTTGTTTCCTCTAGCAATAATCTTCAGTGGGTCTCTGCTACTGGATGAAGTAATCCTAGTTTCTGAGAAGAGTATTGAAAATCTTCCAAAATTTTGTGTAATTCATCTTTCCAATCTTATCTCTAATAGGGACCTTCTACCTTAACTGGGCTTTCATTGTCTCAAAAACAAACCATATATATATATCACCTTCAGGCTCATGTTTATGTCATTTTCTTTATCTTCTTTTAGATTCCTCACTGAAATCCTGCCCATTCTTTAAGATTCCACCCTTGTTCCATTTATTTTCATGTCTCTTTCCAGCTTATTTTAGTCCACATGGTTCTCTTCATATATCAAACTTTTATGACATTTTATGTATAAGACATCCATTAGTCCTGTATACAGTGCTAATTAGAGACATACAAATGTGTGTATGTACACACACACACACACACACACACACACGCACGCTCCCCCAACTAGAATAGAAACTTTACAAAAGAGGATTGTTTTTGTTTTTTAAAGTATCCAATACACAAAGGAAATCAATAAATACTTGCTGATTTATTCTAAGTTTTTACAGGAAACTGTGTGCTGGGAAAATTTTATTCTTTGATCAACAAACGTTTATTGAGGGATGTACCAGAAACACATTTTTTGATAAAGATTATTCTTACTTATTTGGATTTATTTCCATTCTACTTCTTTCTACAAAGAATTTGAAGTGACTGAGAAAAGGTTGCTCTTCATTTAAGCATTTCCTTCCATCTTACGGTTGTCTTCGGAATGAAATTTTAGAAGGTATTAAAGGGTGAAGAGAAAAAGGATTTCACTGACTCTGTCCCCTGAGACTCTGCTAGCGCCTGCCTGTCAGTACTTAGTGACTTCTCATTTCTCTGTCAGGATCTTTCATTTCAGGGATAAAGGAAAGACCCCGGAGGATGATCCGACTATGGGAAATTTTCTCTTCATTAGAGAACGTAATTGAGAGTTCCCTGTATCATTAGTGATTGAGGATAAACATTAAATAAGGCTTTCCAGAAAGTTTCATAGTGGTATTACAGTTGAAACACTTGGCAAGTAAAGCTATATAATCTCTTCTCTGGAAATCTTTAAAAAACAGAAACAGTCTTACCTATCAGGAATGATTTAAGTGTAGCCTGCCAGAAGGAACAGAGATGAATGACATTTCCAATTCCTGTACGACATTATGCTACTTAAGGAATTTCAAGTGACTTGTAAGTGCAACTGTTCCCACTTTCTTTGTAATTTCCAGCAGAGTATATATTAGAAGATTTACAGTAAAATTGTCTTCTGCTAATTTAAAAGTTCAAATAGAAGAATGAGGAGGCCCTTTCAGCATCACTAGGAATTGCCCAATCCATTAGTGTCTCAAACATTTTTTAGTTCAGGTGTATAATTTGTGTATATGTGATTGAAAATCTTAGGTCTACTGAACATAATTTAGAAAAAGAGCTGCAAAACATAATTTCTGTGTAAGTAAACTTTTGCTAAATGAGAAACATTATAAATTGACTTATGTTTTTATCTATTAGGAAAATCCTAAACAAAACACTATAATCTATAATCAACATTTGGTAAGTCATCAAACTAGGCCATTTGTGGGTCGTCAGGATTACCCAATAAACTGTCGAGAACCTCCCCACTGTTCCCACTGTTTAGTTCGCTTTGTTCACTCTTTCAGGCTCAAAATGGGCAATCCTCCAACTTAAGGTGCAGGAGGCGAGGGGCGAGAACCCAAGGCAAGGGTCCCCATCTGTGACCTACGGACAGGCTTCAGGTAAGTGGGCAAACACCTGAAACCACAGCAGACTCTGGTTTACCTATTCTGGGGAGGTACTGAGACTTTCTAAGAGTTCTGAGGCCTAAGAAAGGATCATTTTGAGCTGGCCTTTTGCCTGGAATATATGTACTTTTGATTTTTTTAATGTATGGATACACTAAGTGTTTCAATGTCCACTGTCTGTCTTTCTTACACAAACCACATCCATAATGTAGCTTCTACAATTATTCCACTTTTGGTCTCTTTAATGTGGTACAAAAATGTAAAAGGCACTTCTAAATTTTTATAGCACTTTCTATTCTATTAGAGTTGGCCTGCCTACCCCTAACTCAATAGCTAATCCTTCAAAGTTTTTTAAATTGTTTTAAAAAATAATGTTAATTTTTTCTTCTTGTATTTGCTGGTTTGCTTACAATCTATTTTAATTTATTATGTATTTCCAGCCAGGTGTAGTGGTGCACACTTATAATCCTGGTACTTGGAAGGAAGGGACAAGAGGATTGCAGGTTCACAGCTAGCCTCAGCAGCTTAGTGAGGACCTGTTTTAAAATAAAATATAAAAAATAGGGCTTGGAGTATAGCTCAGAGATAGAATGCTTCTGGGTTCAATCCCCAGTACCACCAAAAAAAAAAAAAAAAAGTATTACCAAAACAAATACAACTATCATAACTTGTTTACAAACTGACATTTTTCCCCTCTGTCCCTTTTTGTACTGGGAATTAAACCTAGGGGCATTCTACCTCAGAGCTATAATCCCAGTTCTCTAAAAAAAATTTTTTTTTGAAATGGAATCTCAATAAGTTGCTGAAGCTGGCCTCAAATCTGCGATCCTCCTGTCTCAGCCTCCCAAGTACTGGGATTAGAAGCATGTGCCCCTGTGCCTGGCGCTGACACTTGTTAAGTGAGCGAGAAACTAGAACAGTGGAGTGTGGTCGATTAGGCAAGAGCTGGTGGGGTGCCTGGGGCTCTGGGCAGCATGCTTCACCCAGAATGTTTTCCCCGCTAAGTCATACTGCTTTTCACCCTAAGTCCAATCAGTCATGAGATGTTAGTAAAGCATATCTGTGACATATAATATCAAGCTCTAACAGGCAAAATGATGGTTTTCTGAACAAAAAATACATTTAATCCTAGAATGCGACAAAGTAGTAACTGCAAAAAAAAATGATCTCGCTTTCTCGTGTGGCTTCAAAAGACCCAACTCTCAGAAAAGGAATCCAGTGGAAGTTTCAAATCTTTCTCCATTCAGTAACTAAAAATATGGCAGGTCACAGCCGGCAGGCTGGTTTTGGAGACGTTAGAAATGAGTTCCAGGTCACATTCCCGGTCTCTTCTTTTCCCAGCTGATCTGATGGAGTCCACGTGGGCCTCTAAATACAGCCTGACAGTCTGTACCTTCAGCCTGGCCTCCTGGAGCTGCTTGACATGTCTACCTGGAACACAGACAAGCACCACACTCGTGGCCCGCCCAAATGGCCAATGCCTGCCGACTCCTTCACAGATTCCCTCCGGCCTCGTAAACAACGCCTCCCCAGCGGCTCCACTCGGAAGCCTAGGAGGTCTTGGCTTCTTCTCGTTTCCTCAATCCCGTGTCTGATTTATCAGTAAGTCCTTTCTACCTTCTTACTATATTTCAAAACTCCTCACTTTTCTCTATCATCACCGAAAAAATCCCATTGACTTGTTATCAGAAATACCCCAATATTCTAATACTGGTGTTTCTGACTCCACTTTGGCCTCCTCTCCTGTCTACTAGGTACAATGGTCTTTGAAAAATCCAAGGATGTGGCCAGACACAGGCAGTGCACACTTATAACCCCAGAGTTGGGAGGCTGAGGCAGGAGGACTGCAAGATCGAGGCCAGCCTGGGAAACTTAGCAAGACTCTGTCTCAAAATAAAAAACAAGAAGGGTTGGGGTATAGAACATCCCTGGGTTCAATCTCCAGTACAAAAACAAACAACCAACCCCCACACCACCAAACCAAAACAAACCAAAATTAGTATTCTTTCTCTATCTGTATATATTGATATTTGAAGATGCCTTTCAAAAGAAACAGCTTTTTCTTAATTTTAGTACTTATTTCCTCTTTTTTTTTTTTTTTTTTTTTTGGTGCTGGGTATTACACCCAGGTATGTTCTACCTCTGAGCTACACCCTCAGCCCTACTTTATTCTTTATTTTGAAACAGGGTCTTACTAGGTTGTGGAGGGCTTCACTAAGTTGCTGAGGTTGGCTGCGAACCTCTGATCCTCCTGTCTCAGCCTCCCAAGTACTGGATTACAAGCGTGAGCCACCACGTGCATGCCTAGCTTAATTCCTCATTTTAACTTAAGTGATCTATCTAATTCAAAAGTTGTGTTCTTTTTGAGTACCACGCATGGGGTTTTAAAGAGTCTGCCATAATAAAAAGAAAACAAAAACCAGAACCAGCTTAAGTCATTTAATCATTTCAAAGTGCATTCTCTATCCCTTAAAAATAAGTTTGAGTGCTTTAAGAGAATTGTGTTTTCATTCAGTCTTGCATATCTTTTGTTATGCCATGTAAATTCCTTTTTCATATGATTAGAGGAAGTTAATGATAAAAAGAAACTAAGGGTGCTAATATCCTCCACTGATTTCTCACTGCTGCACTTTGGAGTTTAACTTGAACTGGTCTTACTTAGACCTTTTATTCAAAATAAGTAATAGCATTTTACTTAAAACAGCTTCCTCGCTGCTCCCGAGCCCTCCCTCACACCTGTCCCCTCCCTCGCCACACCTCATCGCTCAGGCCTGCCGCTCTCAACCCCAGCCTTTGTATGCTGTTCCTCCCTCTGCATGGAATAGTGCTCTTTAATTTTTTTTTTTTTAGTTGATTTCTTCTCATCTTTCAGGCCTCCCTTTCAATGTTACTTTTCAGACTTTTCCTAAAGCAGCCCAGCCCTGGAGAGCGCCTGCTCTCTTCCAGTTACTACCGGTTGCATCACCTTAAAACATCTATTATTTTGTTCACTCACTGGTTTATCTCCTCATTATTTTCTTCTTGTCACCAGAATGAAGGCTCCAGATGGGAAGCCACATCCGCAAGGCTTACAGCACTGTCTGGCAAACACGAGGTGCTTTTTAACCTGGGCAAATTTTACTTACTTCCAGAGAATCAGCTGACTAGTTCCTTTAATAGTAAGATTTTGAATATCCTCTATCTTGCTTTTCTGCGGTTTTCATTAAACTACTTGCTCTCGTAGCAGAACTAATGGAGATCATTCAGTGATTATATTTTCAAAGTAGGCATCAGATGATATAATACATTTGAGAAATCACTGCTAGCAAACCAATGCTTTTTATTTATTTATTTTGGTAAAGCTTATTCCTAGGACGCCAAGTGTTGTGCGTGTGTTGCGAGTATATTTATATCACTTTGAACCTCACTCTGATGGGTAATTATGATGCACCAATAAATGCACTGAAAAAGACTGTTCCTAGGAAGTTTATTTTAGAAAGGTTATTTGAACAATAATCGCCTAGTTACAAAGTAAGCGATGAAATTTCCTCATAACATTTAATTTTAAGTGCTTATCTTAGAATGGGGTGAATTAAAAAGTTAACTTTTAACCAACGCTGACATGAGGGCTTGTCCCATGCCACATATTGAGTGAGGTGCTGGGAGACCGAGGGGGCAAAAGCAAACACCAGTCACTGCTTATGAACTGGTTTCCTGGTAGAGGAAACCCTGGAAAGCTCTACCAGACTCAACACATAGGTGGTTGATATGAAAGAAGTCCAAGGTGCTACGGGAACACACATGGAGGACTAGGGGTTGGAGCTGCCTTTTCAGAGGAAGCAGGCTTCTAAGGTGATAACTGAAGGATAAAGAGAAGGTAACGGACGGAGGCAGTGGAACCAGGAGTGCCACAGACAATCAGATCCACGTGTGAAGGCCAGGTAACAAGGCAACGGGTTTAGGAAACTAGAGAAGTTCAGTGCAAATGGGACACAGAAGTGTAGCAAGGAGGTGGGAGTGGGGCGAGAAGGGAAGAAGCTGGAAATACAGGAAAAACAGATCACAAAGGATTTTATGTGTTGGGAGAGGAAATTGAGATTTATCCTGAAAACCCTGGAGAGGCACTGACAGTCTTTGCGGAGAGAAGTGACATGATTAGATTTGAACATCTGAAAATCTTGCTGATTGCAGCAGGAAAAACAGTAAGAATATAAGACTGTAGTCAAATTACAGGATTTTAGCAGTCATTCAGGTGAGCAATTTTGATAGTCTGAGCTACAGTGACTGGAGAGAAATGGACACATTTCAGAGGTATTAGGAGGTGGAATTAGCAGCACCAGATTTAGAGGTGAGAAGAGAAGGAGTTCAGGATGACAGTCAGAATTCTGCTTGGGCAACTGGGTTGATGATATTACCATTTGTGGAAATGAGAAATATAAGATAATATAAAAATGTGGGTGACGGATGAATACACTGAGTTTCATACACCTAAAGGGAAGCTCAGCAAAGAGCTGGAAATACAGATGATTTCAAAAAAGGTCAGCATTAGAATACTTTAATTAATCCTTTTCTGTTTTTGTCTCTATCACAGGAATGGACATCCCCACCCACAATGACGGAATTTCCACCCTAAATGTACTGCAATTCCGAACAGCACGGCATTGTTCCGAGATCTGAGCAACGTTTTCCCTACAACGATGTGTCAGTCTCTGAAAACAGCAGAAATACTTTAAAAAAAACAAATAAGAGATGTTACAGTTCCTTACTGCATGAGATGAGAGGTTTCCGTTTGGGCTAATGTCTCTGGCATTATAATTAATTACTATAATTGCTCAGATCATCCTGTTATTATTGAGACGCAGTTAAGATAGGATGAGCGCGTAGATTTGGGTTGCTATAGAATAAGGGAGAATTCCCTCAGCGCAGGAAATTCCTTAGTGATGACTGAAGATTAAATCACATACGGTTCTATCCTACGGTAGATGAGAGAATTAAAAACAAAAGGTGTACTATTCAGTCATGGAAATGATGGATCTGCCAGCTGCAGCAAGCACTTTCTTCGAAACTCTCTTATGACAAATTAACATAGCATGTGCCAGATGTTTTTTTCTTCCTGTTGAATTATACTATAATATGCTTCAGTTACTTTTAGTAATTATGCATTTTGTAATCTGCCAGTACCTGCAGCTGCCTCTCATCCTGTTAATTAAAAAAAAAAAAAAACTTAAAAAAAAAGCAGTTATGGCAGCCAAACACTACAGATATATAGCCAAGAAATTACAATGTTTTAGAGTGTGACAAGAGCTTCTTAGGCTCAAATGTTGTATAAGTAATTCACTACACACAGAAACACACATATGTGCACACACACACACACACACACACACACACACACGTTGAGTATCATCAATTCAAAATCTTGAAACCCCAAATACTCTGTAATTAAAAATTTTGTGCACTGACATCATGCTCAAAAAACATTCAGATTTTGGAACATTTCAGATTTTAGGGGTTTCAACCAAAAATTTCTCTAAGTCTATAGAAATATTCCAATATACAAAAAAACCCTCTAAATTTCAAACACTCTGGCCCCATGTGTTTCAGATAGATATTTAACCTATGGCTATATATTCACTCTGTGTGTGTGTGTGTGTGTGTGTGTGTGTGTGTGTGTGTGTGTGTAGTCACATAGTTTGTTTTGAATAAGAGAAGCAAATATTGCATATTGCATAACTACTTGTTCATTTATTCCATACAACCTTATTGAATAATTTGTTTGGAGTTATGGAAGATGCCAGATAAGATGTTAGCTCATGGTTTTGTAAAAGACAGATATGAATGACAGTCTCTACCACAATTCAGTAAGTGCTATAAAGAGGAATGAGCAGAGTGGTACGGGAGTGTAAGAAAAGGAAAGACTTCATCTTTCAGGGAAACGAGGACTCCCTATGGGAAAAGTGGCATTTGAGTGAGGTGAGGTCTTTCGAAAAGACAATTTTTTCATGTGGGAAGTTGGGAAATGATATCCATAGAAAGAAACAGTATGTTCCAACTAGCCCCCAAGTCTTCTTTTATTCCTATCTCCTTCACACTCTACATGTAATCCATCAGCATCTTCTATTAATTCTAAATAAGAAAAAAAAACCCCAAATAATCAATTTTTCTTTCTTCTTAGTCTAAGCTAATATCATCACTCTTTTCTTACTCATTTTGAATGTGAAAAAAATTTTAACCTTAAAAGTGTATATTGTTCCAATTTCTTTTTAAAAAATGATATGTAATTATTGTATGTATTTTTTGGGATACAATGTGATATTTCAGCACATGTAGATAATGTGTAATGGCTCAAATCAGGGTAGTTAACATGTTCCTTACCTCACACATTTCTATTTTGTAACTGGGAAGTTTTGAAGTTCTCACTTCTAATTCTTAAAAAAATACGATAAATTGTAGCCGGGCGTGGTGGTGCACGCTTGTAATCCCAGCATTCGGGAGGCTGAGGATCTGGGTTCGCGGCCAGCCTCAGCTACCTAGTGAGGCACTCCACAACTTAGCGAGACTCAGTTTCAAAATAAAAAGACTAAAAAAAAAAAATAGGGCTGGGGGTGTAGCTCGGAGGTAGAATGCCCCTGAGTTCAATCCCCAGTACCGCAAAAAAAAAAAAAAAAAAAAAAAAAAGATAAATTGTTATAAGCTATGGTGACCTTACTGTACTTTATTTTATTTATTTATTTTTGGTGCTGGGGATTGAGCCAGAGGCATTCTACTTCCAAGCTATAATCCCAGCCCAATATTTTTTTTATTTCTTATTTGGAAACAGGGTCTTACTAGGTTTCTGAGAGCCTCGCTAAGTTTTTGAGCCTGGCTTTGAACCTGCAATCCTCCTGTCTCAGCCTCCATGTCTGGCTCCTTCCTATACTTTATATTAGAAGTCATTCCTTCCTTCCATGCAACTGTATTTTGGCACCTGTTATCTAACCTTCCTTTGTCTCTTCCTTCTCTCTTCTGACTCTTCCTAGCCGCTAGTGACTACTGTTCTAATACCTACTTTATGAGAAGATTTTTTCCTTGTAGTGCTGGGGATCAAACTCACGGCCTCGTGCATGCTAGGTAAGCACTGTACCGCTGAGCTACACCCCCAGCCCTAGGTCAACATTCGCAGCTTCCACGTAAGAGTGAGGACACGTGTTTATCTCCCTGTGCCTGGCTTACTTCCAGCTTCATGTCCTCTAGTTCCATCCATACTGCAGCAAGTTACAGGATTCCATTCCTTTTCATTGTTGAATAATATCTCTATATACACATATATACATATGCACACCCTGTTTTTATTTATCCATTTATCTATCAGCGGACACCTCAATTGATTTCCAGTTTTGGCGGCTGTGAGTAGTGCTACAATAAACCTAGAATGCAGGTATCTCTTTGACATATTGGTTTCATTAGTTTGCGTGTATATCTAGTAGTGGGGCTGCTGTATCATAAGATAGCTTTATTTTTAATTTTTTGAGGAACTTCCATGCTGTTTTCCATAACGGCTGTGCTAATTTACATCCCCCAAGTCACTATCATCTCTTACTAAGAGATGCAAATAGCCTTCTAAGTGCTTCCCCAGGCCTTTCTCATTTTTTATGGTGGGCAGAGTGATCAGTTTTTAAAGGCCAAAAATTAGATCTCTGATTTTGAAAAGTCAGATTTCTTTTTTCTAAAACTGTACAATTGCTGGGCATTGGTGGCCCATGCCTGTAATTCCAGTATTTGGGAGGCTGAGGCATGAGGATCACAGGCTCCACAATGGCCTCAACAATGTAGAGAGATTCTCAGCAGCCTAGGCAGACCCTGTTTCCAAACAAAAAATAAAAAGGGCTGGGCCTGTAGCTTGGAGGTAGAATGACCTGGGGTTCAATGCCTATTACGAAACAAACAAACACTGTCTAATGGCTTTCCTTCACACTTACAACTCTTTAACCTGGCTAATAAAACCCTACAAGAGGGCTGAGAATATAGATGAGTGTTAAAGTACTTGCCTAGCATTGCAAAATAAAAACAGCAACAAACAAGCCAAATCAAAACAAACAACCCCCTCCAACATCATTTCCCAAGACCATTCCTTGTCTGTAGCAGAGATCATCAGTATTCACCAATCATTCCATGTGCTCCATGCATTTCCCAGACTCCCTTGCAGCTACATTGGGTCCATATGACTAGTTCTAGTCAAAGGAAGTTAAAGGAGCTGACGCATCTCACTTCAAAGCTGAGTCAGATAAAAGCTCATGCTCCTCTTCCATTCCTCTCTTTCCCTGTTCCATAGACTTAGGAAAATCCTGTTTGAAATGGCTGCCAAGTGGTCTTAGATATGTAACATGAGCAAGAAATACACCTTTTATTGAGTTTATTTCGGTTTGTTTGCTGTGGCAGCTGGCACTGTTTAACACTGCATACTGCTCACATCTGACCTCACCGTGATCACACCACCACTGCCTTTATTTTGCACATTTTTTCCTTTGGTTCAAACTTACCAAGTGTGTTCCTGTGTCTTCAAACAAACTATTCTTCCTGTGTGGAATGTTGTTTATCTTGATATTTATTTATATATGTATTCATTCATACATTCAATTCCCTGATTTTTATTTATTTTTATTTGGTACACTGTAATTTACATCATATTGGAGTACAAACTTCACCCCATGTCTGTGAGATTCAAATTGTGATTTTGTATACATTCATAGCATTGTTTCAAGGATTGCATTCTTCATGACTTTCTCCCCCCCTTGCCTGATCCCCTGCAGAGACTCCCCCAGAGTGTCTGCTCACCTGTATGATGTTGCCTTTGTTTCTGAATATCTCTCTAGATTCTAAATGTAAGAGGGAACATACATTTACTTTTTTTGTGTGTGGTACTGGGGATTGAACCCAGAGGCATTCTACCTTCAAGCTACACCCCCAGCATTTTATTTCTTATTTGGAAACAGTCTCACTAGGCTGATGAGAGTCTCACTACGTGCTGAGGCTGTCCTCAAACCTGCGATCCTCCTGTCTCTCCCTCCCAAGTACTGGGATTGCAGGTGTATCCCACCATGACCGGCCATCTACTTGTTTTTTTTTTTTTTTTACAGTGGCTATACTCAGTATATTCTCGAATTCCATCAATTTTCCTGCAAATGGTGTGATTTTGTTTTTCTTTATGGCTGAGTAAAATTCCATTGTGTGTATATAGCAAAGTTTTGTGATCCATTCATCTTTTGACAGACACCTAGGCTGGTTCCATAATTTGGTTATTGTAAATTGTGATTTTCCTGATATTTATTTATTTATTTATTTATTTATTTATTTATTTATTTATTTTTGCAGTACTGGGGATTGAACTCAGGGGCATTCTACCTCCGAGCTACACCCCCAGCCCTATTTTTTTTTTATTCTTTATTTTGAAACAGGGTCTCACTAAGTTGCAGAGGGCCTCACTAGGTAGCTGAGGCTGGCCGTGAACCCGGATCCTCTGGTCTCAGCCTCCCAAATGCTGGGATTACAAGCGTGCGCCACCACGCCCGGCTCTTCTCCTGACCTTTAAATAGACAGGATCCTTGGAGTCATTATATCTTAGGAGTCACTTCCTCCTGTCTACCTACTTGTCAGGTATTCACCCATTCTTTATCACATTGGCTTAATTAAAATTTTTTGGCATAGTACTTTTCTTTCTTTTTTTTTTTTGTGGTACTGGGGATTGAACTCAGGGGCGTTCTACCTCCGAGCTATACCTATTTTTTATTCTTTATTTTGAAACCGGGTCTCACTAAGTTGCGGAGGGCCTCACTAGGTACCTGAGGCTGGCCGAAAACCAGGATCCTCCGGTCTCAGCCTCCCAAATGCTGGGATTACAAGCGTGTGCCACCACGCCCGGCTGAACTTTTCTTTCTTGGTGCTCGGAATTGAACCCAAGGGCATTCTACCTCTGAGCTACACTCCCAGACTGACTTTATTTTTATTTAGAAACAAAGTTTCACTAAGTTGCTGAGAGCCTCACTAAGTTCACAAGGCTGGCTTTAAACCTGTGATCCTCACTTAGTCTCCCAAGTACTGGGATTACAGGTGTGCACCACCACAGCTGCCAGCACAGTATTTATTATCTGGTTTTAAACATGCATGTATTTATTTGATAATTCTTATTTCCCTGTCAATAATCTAATCTTCAAAAAATGAAGACCTTGGTCTTTGCTATATCCCTGTCACTTAGAGAACAGCGCTGCTTAAGGGTCAGGTGGTGCATGAAGGATGTGCAGACTTGGGGCACTCTGAAAGGGCTGGCCAGCCAGAGTCGTTTTACAGGGGCGGTTGTTGGTGTGGCTAAAACACAAAGAACACGGAGGGCAGAGGCAGGAGGCACACTAGAGATAGCTCAAGTGGACCAAAGACTGAAAAACCTGCAGACAGCAAGAAAACAGACGTTGTTGAGTAGGCACGGCCAGTATCTGAAAGCAGTAGAAAAGATGGAACAGAATGGGGAAAAAATTGATGACAGAATCAAAGCAGAGGAAGTTACCTTGGAGCCATGGTTAAAGATATGAGGAGCGCGACCTCATATCATGCAGGGACAGGTAAGTGACTGTTAAGCATATGCAAAATTTTTGTAGGTCCTGTACTGGGAACTCCAAAAGAAATGACACAATTTAGATTTTGTTAGGCTCTACCACATTACCTTATGCAAAGGACTTAATGGTTTATATTCCCATCAATAGTGTCTGACTATTCCTATTTTCCGAAGTACTTGCAGACATTGAATGCTAACCACTTTCTACATTTTTGCCAATCTGCTGGGTAAAATTATTGCTTAAATTAGCATCTCTTCAACGAAGAGTGAGGCTGAAATTGCTTTGATATGTCTAAAGCAGTTTTGTATTTCTACTCTTGTGAGCTGCCAGTTCATGCACTTTGTCCATTGCTAAATTTTTTCTTAATTTGTGGAACTTGAGGAATTCTGCATATTCATCTGTTATTTTTCCAGTATACTATTTAAAAGATAGATAGTACTTATATTCAGTATATTTCTTTACATAGAATTTAAATTGTTACTTTTATGATTAAATCTATTATACTTTTTCTCTTTTGGATTCTGGGTTTGATTAGAAAGACTTCTACATTCCAAGAGGACAAAAATAATCTCATTTCTTCGAATACACTATATTTAGCTCTTTAATTCATCTGTGATTTACTCAATATATAGGATAAGCAGTATTCTAAATGATTTTCTAAAATCATCTTTTTACCACTGATTGGTTTGTGTGTGTATGTGTGATACAGAGGATTGAACCCAGGGCCTCATGTGTGCTAGGCAAGTAAGTGCTCTACCACTAAGCTACAACCTGGGCCCTTTTTAAAATTTTGAGACAAGGTTTTCCTAAATTACTCAGGCTGGTCTTAACCTTGCAATCCTCCTGCCTTAGTCACCAGAGCAGCTGAGATTCTAGGTGTGTGCCATTGTACCTAGCTTCTCCATTGATTTTTTTTTTTTTTTTTTTTTTTTTTTGCAGTACTGGGGGTTGAACCAAGGGGCTTTCTACCTCTGATCTACACCCCAAGCCCCATTTTTTATTCTTTATTTTGAAACAGGGTCTCACTAAGTTGTAGAGAGCCTCACTAAGTAGCTGAGGCTGGCTGCAAAACTGTAATCCTCCTGCCTCAGCCTCCCAAGTACTGGGATTACAAGTATGTGCCACCAGTGCTCTCCACTGATTTTAAGTGATATGAACAAAAAAATTCAATTTCACCTATTTTCTTTTTTTCTATAGTCTGTTCAAACTATCTATCCATGTGCCAATACTATTATATAGATTATATATTTTGATATTTGGTATGGGAAATCTCATGTTTTTTTCCATATAGTTTTGACATTTAAAATGTAGCAACAATGACTCATTCCAGTAAGATTAGTAGAGATATTAGTTCCTGAAGTCACATATTAATAAGCTACCAATTAAACTTATTTCCTTATAGAAGCTCAAAATTTTGTATTACATATATTTCAAGATAAAATAGTAAGATAGAATAATTACAGATGAGATAATAAAATTTTACAAATTAAACTTTAAACTGAAAGAAGACACCAGAGAAGAGCTCATTTTTTTTTTTTTTTAACAAAGCTTCTGAGCCTAAGCTTTCTGGTATTAAGATAATTATTTCCTATGATAAAATTAACTTTTTTCATTCTATTTAATTATACAGTTACTTATCACAAGAACTCACAGGTGCCTGATCATCATATTTAATTGCTCATTATCAGAAGGAACCGAGGTTTCCAAAGGCAGAAAACTAGTCCAGAGTGGACTAGAGCATGGTAAGGATTTTGCAGCCCTACTTGTACTTGATTTTGTCTCCACTACTTTCCTAGCTGTAGCCAGTAAGTGGACGAGCAGCAAGCAAGAAAACAGCCATGTTAGAAGAACTGAGTTGTCATGAGGTAGAGAGGACAAAGGCAAACTGTCAAACATCTTCATGATTTGGTGAGTACAACCTAACTGAGAGACAAAGGGACACTAGCATATTTTTAAAGCATATTTTGGGGGAAACCTTTGATGTGTAATAACAGCACAATAATGGCATACTGGGAAGGAGGGTGCTGGGACCCAATCGAAAAAGGTTCATTCCTAAAAGGTGTTGATATTTTTGATAGAATGACAGAATGCATAATCCATGATATATATAGAGAAATCATTATAAGGAGAATCAAATGCATCAAATGAGTTATTTCTATTTTTATATATTGTTCTGTTGCTTATTTTGAAATTTATCATGAATAAAAGATTTAAAATGAAGACGGGTTAAAACAAAACTACTGCGAAGGAGCATAAACGTTTGTATCACTTTGAATCTCACTATATGTATAATTACAATATACCAATAAAACTATAAAAATAAATAAACTGTATGAAAAAGAATTAAAAAATTCCTTCCTTCCCCAAAGATATAAGATCAGCACCTAGAAGTTAATTCGGCACACTACTGATACGACATAAGTGTACATCAAACTGCTAATGATCAACAGGGACATCTAGAATAGATCTAGAACAGATCATCACCTTCATATTTTTTCATTGGAATATAAATTTTTCTACATCAAAAATTATGTTTCTAGATGGGCGTGGTGGCACACACTTGTAATCCCAGCATTTGGGAGGCTGAGACTGGAGAATCCAGGTTTGCGGCCAGCCTCAACGACTTCATGAGGCTCTCCGCAATTTAGTGAGACCCTGTTTCTAAATAAAGAATAAAAAAACTAGGGCTGGGGCTGTAGCTCAGAGGTAGAATGCCCCCAGGTTCCATCCCCAGTATCAGAAAAAAAAATTATGTTTCTTATGAGTATCATGTAATTCTGTATTATGACTAATAAGTGAGATAGGTTAGTGAAAATACTTTGGTAGACACAGTTTATTGGTGTGATCTGTATTTTTCAGTATTCCCCCATGAGGAGGAATATGACTCATACACGTAAATCTTGCCTAAAATCTACTGTTTTCAGAGCTAAAATGTTTTCATGTAATTAAAAGTGAAATATAAAAGCTTCTTTTGCATATACATCTCATGCATTATGTCGTGGTTTACTTTGAACACACCGATCTCATCTCTTAGCACTTATAAATACTAGCCCTAACCCCAGGGTTCTCTGTTTGCTTTCTAAGTCTTTAATATGCTGGGCATGGCGTCAAGATCTTATAATTGTTATCATAAAAATGAGCCTTACAACAACACACAGGGTTTACAGATAAGTGTAAATAAAGGGTTGAAGTGGGGTGGGATTCAAATCCAGGTCTGACTGACTCCTGCTTTAGTATTCTTAACTACAATAATGTGCTGCTTCCTTATAATGCTAAAATATTATATTGTTTTGCATCATCATTAAATATATAATCCTTTATGAAGGGGAATAATCTTACTGTAAGAATCTTGTGAAAATTTTCTACTTTGAAAGCAAACATTTTAACTTGGATATGTCAGGAGCATATCAACACAGTTTTAGTAACATAGTAGAGATATGCAGAAAGCCTGTATTAGGATATTAGAGTGTATTTCCATTTCTAAACTAGTGGTTTAAACAGTCAGCAGAGGCATATTAGGCAAAAGCTAACTATGACCTTAAAAAAAAAAATCCTATGTAAAAATCCTAAATACACACAATGAAACTTTGATAAAATATAATGCTTTGTCACATTTTTATAATTTTACAAAAAATCTTTGTAAAATGAAGAAATATTTAAGTTAAACAGAATTATTCCTTTTAAAGAGATGTCTCGCTCGGTGTGATGGTGCGTGCCTCTAATCGAAGCTACCTGAGAGGCGGAGGCAGGAGGATCCCAGGTTCAAGGTTAGTCTGGGTAACTTAGTGAGACCCTGTCTCCAAAAAACAAAAGGCTGGGGTGTGGCTCAGTGGAGCGCACTTGCTTGGCATACCCAGCATGCTCATGGTCCCGTGCTTAAAACCTACTACCATAAAAAGATGTCGAAAGGAAAGGACTAAGCCTAGAAGCTTCAAAGGATATAAAAATGTAGCTTATTTCATTTTTGATAGCTACTTTTTAAATTTATTTTTTGTTGTACTTAGGATTGAACTAAAGGCCATAAACACCATTGAACTGCATCCCTAGTTCTTTTTAAATTTTATTTTGAGACAGGTCTTGCTTTGTTGCAAAGGCTGGCCTTCAACTTGCGATCCTTGTGCCTCAGTCTCCTGACTAGCTGGCATTTCAGGTGTGTAATACCACATATGACCCTAATTGATTTTTAAGTATAGTTTAGCATCTTTAATCAAAAATGCTCCAAAATCTGAAACGTTCTGAGAACTAGCTTGATGCTACAAGTGGAAATTTCCATACCTGATCTCATGGGATAGTCACAGTCAAAATGTAGATGCACTACAAACACTGTACGAAATTGCCTTCAGGTCATGTGGGTAGAGTGTGCAAGAAACAAAAATGAACTTAATGGGGCTGAGGCTGTGGCTGAGTGGCAGAGCGCTTGAGGCCCTGGGTTTAAGCGTATTGGGGCGGGGGGGGGGGGTTCTCAAGTTTAGACTGGGGCTCATGCCCAAGATAAATGGAAAATTTCCAGATTTTGAAAAAAAACCCCCACAAATCTCAAATACAGAATTTCTGATAAGGGATACTCAATCTATAATTTTCCTTAATTTACTCCCTCCACCTAACAAAAAAATGTCACAGAACATGATACTTTCTTTTAAAGCATAATAAAAATGGGGCTGGAGGTGTAGCTCAGTGGTAGATGTGAGCTTTGCATGTGTAGGATCTTGGGTTCAATTCCCAGCACCCTTCCACCTCCCAAAAAACCCCCACCACCAACAATAACCACAACAGTCCCTGATCTCTAAAACAAAGACCAAGTTGACATAAAAACAGGAGAGGCAATGGCTGCAAAATTCTGTTTCTTTTTCTCCTGCCTTTAATCATAGAATTTAAAGGATTCTTTCCCTGTGTAGTTATTGTGGATTTGTTAAAGATGTGTTACACTGAACTGAATGACAGAAGGAAAAGCAATGATAATAATTTTCATTTGGATTTGATAAGATTCTGGTAAGAATCACAAAGTTGAAAATATTTCAAGGACATCAAGAACTAGCAATTCAGAGTCAGTAATTTAATAGAAAAAAACAAAAATCTGGATATAGGCTACTCCTAATAATAATATACAATATTTTCATGATGTTTTACAATCTGTAAGATGCTCTGATATTTTGATATTTATGCTATTTCATAAATATACCCAGAAATCTCATGTATTTTTATTTATTTATTTATTTATTTATTTATTTATTTATTCGTACTGGGGATTAAACCTAGGAGAATTCTACCTCCGAATTACACTCCCAGACCTTTTTATTTTTAATTTTGAAACAGAGTCTGGCTAAGTTGCTGAGGCTAGCCTCAAACCTGTGATCCTTTTGTCTCAGCCTTTCAAGTACTGGGATTACAACTGCATTTCACCACACCTGGCTTTTATTCTTATACATAAAATAGAGGCTTGGAAAAATTAAGTGATATATATATATCACTTAATGTGAGATATATATATATATATATATATATATATATATATATAATAAAGCATAAGATATGTATCATTTGATGCATCACTTAATGTGTATATATGTAATATCTATCTATCTCTATACATATATCTCACAATTGTGGGACAGAGCTTGGGTTTGAATTTAATGTTTCAACTTTTTATATACCCCAACTGACTCCTATACTAAGAATTTAAGTCAGTCACTCATATTTAGAAGCACTTTTGTGTGTATGTGTGTGTGGAGGGGGTAGTGGGGATTAAACCCAGGAGATTCTACCTTCAACTTATACCTCCAGCCCTTTTTTTGTTCATAGGTTCTCACTAAATTGCTGAGAATCTTACTACATTGCTGATGCTATCTTCAAACATGTGATCCTCCTGTCTCAGCCTCCTAGGCACTGGGATTACAGGTGTGTGCCATCACACCCAGTAGAGAAAATTTTAGGTCTTTTAAAACTGATATTTCAGTAGTGAATTGTTTAAGTTTGTTGATCAACATAATTGTCTTATGTTTTCTAATACCTAAAAGGGTGTCAAGTTTGCCATAAAAGATGGAGACTATTTTGGAAAGGCAAACAGTCTTCCAGGACTCTCGTAAATTGAAATAGCATACAGTGGGTGATGTGAGAAGTTCGTATTAATTTGGAACCATTACTTAATATGCTTTGAGAACAGAGTCCTTAGTGATGGCAGATGAACAGTTTGGCATACACAGAAATAGTAAAATAAATAAGGAATTGATTTACTAAAAAGAAAAAACAAATTGCTAAAACCTTGGTGTCCCAGTGAACCTCGACTGTTATGCTGTAGCGTGACGCCCACTGAGGACCCAGCTTTGGGCAGCAGGGAGGAGTTTGCTCTCGTTGGTATCGATGTTCACAGCCTTTCTCTTGTGTTGTCTGAATTGTGTAATACAAGAAAACCAATAATCTTACCCTTGCGTGATGTCAAGTGATGGTATTATTCCTTGATTTCAAGGAAACATTCCATTTCCTTTTTTTTCCCTTTTATCTAAGAGGTAAAAAATATCGCTAAATTATTAAGAAATTGGTAGTCTTAACTTATTTAGGTCTTGGGAAGTCATTTAATCAAGACTTCGTATTTAAGGCTGAGGAGAAAAGGATGTAAGCTTTGAACGGGGATGGGGGGAGGGCAGAAGGCAGTACAAACAGTAAAAATCCTAGTTATGTTTTTCTGATTCAAGTATACAGCTGAGTTAAGACACAGATCTTGACTATTTAGGCTAGGTTAGGTAGGGCTTTGTTACCTAATATGATTGGCTAGGCATGTGGATATCCACATAAATGTACAAGTCAAGATTTAAGTAGGATGCTTCTTAGATGGCTGGTTGGTTGTTTTAGATTTCATATTCCACGGATTCAATTCTTTTCTTTCTGTTTCTTCCTCCCTCCCTCCTTTCTTCCTTTCTTTCGTGGTGCTGGGGATTGAACCCAAGGGCATTCTACCTCCAAGCTACACCTCCAGCCCTATTTTTTTATTCTTCATTTTGAAAGAGGTCCTCACTAAATTGTGGAGGGCCTCAGTAAGTAGCTGAGGCTGACCACAAACCTGCAATCCTCCTGTTTCAGCCTCCTAAGAACTGGAATTACAAACATGTACTACCACATCTGGCTTCCAAGGATTATTTGTATTTGAGTTCTCTCTTGGCAGTTAACCACTTCACAATGCTAAGTTAGACATTCTATTTTCATGGAAACTTGTTCTCAAAAAAGATTCTTTGTATTTAATTGAGAATCTATAGGCAGGGAGTGTAACAAAGCAGGAATGGACTCCAGGGACAATTGAAGAGTCTGGCCTTATACTGAAGCTCGGGCAATTTATGTCATAGCAGAGTACATGGGAACAGATGCATGGAAGAATCTAAGTACAGTATTGCAAATTGTAGATATTCTCTTCTGAAGGTTTCTCTTAGTGAAACAGGGAATGGAGGTTACCAACTAAATGTGGTGGTCGATGATGGCAGAGTAGCTGTAAAAGATTTGGGGAGAGAGAAGAGGATATGAAATAGTCACTAAAGAGAGTAGAAATATAGACCGTCCACCTGGCAGCACTGAAGGCCTATTCTGTGAACATGACTTTTGTTAATGGTGCTGAACCCAGGATGTTGCACACGCTAGGAAGGTGCTCTACCACCCTTGGCACCTTGTGATCATGAATGTAAAGTGAGACCACCCATCAGGACCGTGTGCTTTTCCCAGCCACCAGGAGTTGGAAGGGGGAAAGTACAGAGAAGACAATGAGTTGAACTTACCAGGGACGTCTTTGGAGAAAGAAGCAGAAAAAGAGTGGCATAGAGAAAAGGGAAGAGAAAGAGGAATAACAATTATTCCTGCCGATTCTTTCCAAAACTGTGTTCTTCTGAAAACAAATACACAGCCTCGTCCCTTCTCTTCAGCACTGATCATTATCACAGAATACATACTTTCTCGTGTTTACTGTCCATTTCTTCTATTATGAGGGAAGCTCCATGAGGCCAGAGCCTTCTGCCTGCTTTGTTCACTGCTGTTGACTTTGAAAAGGAATGGTTCCGTGCTATATAACTACTGTGTTGGCTTTTCTTCACTGTGACAAAAATACCCGACAGGAACAACTCAGAGGAGGAAAGATTTATTTTGGCGCATGGTTTCAGAGATTCAGCCCATGGTCAGATGGAGGGGAGAGGAGAGAGAGAGAGGAGGAAGGGGGGCCAGGGGCAGATACAGTCCCCAAGGCCATGCCCCAGGGACCTACATTCTCTAGCCATGCCCCACCTGCCTATGATTTTCACCAGCTCCCCGTAAGTAGTCCATTCAAATGAACATCCATTCAATGGATTAATCCACCGATGAGGTCAGAGCTTTCCCCGGTCAATCACTTCACCTCTGAACACTGTCGCACTGCCTAACACACGAGCTTCTGGGGCCATTCCAGACTCAAACCAACATACTGTCATTAACAAAGAGAAGCAACTAGCTGCCTTATTACTGCACAACTATTTTTAAAACATTAGGTATTCTGGGTATTATTATATTTTTTAAAACTAGTAATATTAATTTTTTAGTTTTATTTTTTTGTTTGTGGCACTGGGGATTGAACCCAAAGACATTTTACCTCTGAGCTATACCCCAGCCCAATTTTATTTCTAATTTGGAAACAGGGTATCACTATGTTGCTGAGGGCCTTGCTAAGTTGCCAAAGCTGGTTTTGAACCTGTGATCCTCCTTTCTCAGCCTCCCAAGTACTAGGATTACAGATATGTGCCACCACATCCAGCTAATTTCTTATTATAATGATAAAATTTTTGTAAGTAGAAGAGAAAGTTATGATAAATGAGACTGAAAACACCTAAGGGCACGGTTAGAATATCTCTGTGGCGAACTTCTTCCTGAGTGGGGGCTAGATAAGAAGGCGGGTAATGCAATGAATCAACAAGATTTCTACTGCAGAGGTTGCTTCCTGCATAGTGAGGGAGGGGCATGGCTTAGAAGGAAGGCAAGCTTGGATTCCAGAAACCAATCAGAAAGCCATTAGCTAGTGTAAAGTGGCTAGGAGATGACCTGAACTAAAGCAGGGATAGTGGGAATGAGGGCAAATGAATTTGACAGATACGAAGGAGGCAGAACTAGCTGGATGTGATGACTGACCATGACCATGGAGATGTAGGGAAGAAGACGGAGAGGAAGGAGCCCATGGCACTTGCCCTCCAGTCATCCTGTGGACCACATCCGGGTTATTCTCAAGATCACAGCTCTGGAAACTATGGGGCTTCTTTTGGAGAATCTAAATTGTAGCTACCCCTTTCCCCCAACCAAGCAATTTTCAATGTTCAAATGAATTGACTGATGAAGTTTTGGGACACAGAACTCATTCTAGTGAACTCCTTTAGATCAGTCGCTTGAGGCTACCTCGTCTGCTTGCTCAGAAAGCTGGTACTGCATCCCAGAATTTAGGCTGGTTAGCAAACTCCTTAGAAAACACATTTCAATAATTCTTGAATAAATTTAGAGAATACTTACTAAGTACTCAACACTATACTTATATGTGTTTACCTAAATATGTTCATATATACATCCAACAAATACTGTAGGCCAGTAACTGCTGGGAACAGGTGCCTGTGAACATAGAAACCTAGTTCACAGAGGTCTGTGCTACATGGCAGACATTTATATTTTATTTATATTATATCATTTATATTATTTTTATCTTATTTATATTTCATTTTATTTTTATTTACATTTATATTTTAGAACAGGAGTTCAAGCATGATGGGATAAATAGTCTCAGCCACAATGTTTTGTGTAATATCTCTCCTCAGCAAGTATGATCTTATCAACAGTATTGATTATTACAAGTTATTTATCCCAATTAATTCCACTGCCTATATCCTGGACTATCTATTCCTTTATTATTAGCATTCTCCATAATAATTCTTAGAATTAGCTGCACATTAAAATGTTTGCAAGAGGAGAAATAAGTTTCATTACAAAGCAATGGTATTATTTTGGGAAGTCAAGTTTCTTAGTGGGTCTCTTAAATACTGGGGGCACATTATACTTCATCATACTTCATGAAGGTCAAAAATACTTCAAAAACTAAAATTCTACAGGGAGAATAAAACTTGGAAGAAGAGTTAGGCCTAGAAAATAAGCAATAATTGAAAAAATTCATTAGCATTTATTCATTCAATAACATATTCTGGTAAGAGACGTAGGGGCAAAGCTACACGGGAGAACAGGAGACGAGTTACTTCAGGGAGCTGGAGTTCCCAGGAACAAATATAAAATATATTGACTGACAATAATGCCACAAGAAGAAACAAAAGTGGGTGATGAGACAGAGTGACTTCTTACTGGCAGGACCTTATCCTGTCTTGTGTTTCTAGCATCTAGCAGAATTCTTAGAGAAGAATTGTCACTCAGTTAGTTGTTCTATAATCTGAAGGGAGATTTCACAGATCTGTTTTTGTTTCTCGGTGTATTTGTGTATATTTGCAAACTGAAGAATTAAACATTTTAAATTGTAAGGTGTAAGCTGGGTGTGGTGGTGCACACTTATAATCCTAGTACTTGGGAGACTGAGACAGGAGGATCTCAGGTTCACAGCCAGCTTCGGCTACTTAGTGAGGCCCTCTGCAACTTAGTGAGACCCTGTTTCAAAATAAAGAATGATAAATGGGGAAGGGGGTGTAGCTTGGAGGTAGAATGCCCCTGGGTTCAATCCCCAGTGCCACACACACACACACAAAATCGCAAAGTGTAATACTGAACTTAATAAAGACAGGAAGAGCCAAGATGCAAATGATCTTGCTAATACAATAAAGCAAGTATATAAAATATTGAGCATTCACTCTTGTATAATTAATATACACCGTGTGTGTGTGTGTGTGTGTGTGTGTGTGTGTGTGTGTGTGTGTGTGTTGCTGGGGACTGAATCCAGGGGCATTCTATATCATTTTAATAATTTGCATGTTATTTTTGATACAAAGATAATGTTAAACCAAACTAGTTTATTTACTTCTTCTGAGAACCAGGAAAAATTAAATGTAAAGATAGTCATAAAGGGGTATCTATCTTTTTCTTAAATTTGACACAAATACCTCGTAGGTAAGAAAAGCTTTCTCCGAGTTGGTCTACAGTTTCTAATCATCAGAACATACTGACAGATGAAAGAGCCACTATGCTAGAGAGCAGGATGTGAAACCTTCACAGGACACCCTCAGAAGCCAGAGGCAGCGTTAAAAATTATAGCATATTGTCCCAAGATGTTCTTAAGGTCTCAGCCAACGCCACAGACACTTTTCCACCTACAATTCCAATACTGTGATAAGTATAAGTCAAGGTTGGGTACTTCTGGCTCATGAGAGTGATGTGTCCTTGTGTCTGAGGCCCAGTATTCTACAAGTTGCCTTAAAGGATACTAAAGTTGTTTTTAAATGTCGTTTTTATTTTTGTGGTACTGTGGATTGAACTCAGGCAATTCTACCTCCGAGCTACACTCCCAGCTCTATTTTATTTTTTCGTTTGAAACAGGGTCTCACTAAGTTGCGGAGGGCCTGACTAAATTGCTGAGGCTGGTCTCAAATCTTCGATCTTCCTGTCTCAGCCTCCCAAGTACTGGGATTACAGGCGCATGCCACCACGCCCGGCTAATGTTGTCGTTTTAAATTCAGTTTTGAGATGCTGGGTAGAGGCTGCTCAGTCTACCTTCTTGAGAAGATGTGTCTGCAGTCCCAATTGCTTCCCTTATTGGGTCCATTCTCTGGGTCATGAGGTACCTGTGCTAATCTTCAGAGCCAGGAACAGTGCCCTGCCCTGGAGCACACTGAAGTTACTCACATTGGCCAGGCCTACATCAGCTCCCTCCCAAGGGATCCACAACAGTGTTTGGGCTCACCGTCCCTCCTCCCTCTGCCTAGTCACAAAGACGCCCAGTGAGCTTCCTGTCTCTTATCTGCCCCTGGCTTCACCACATGCCACACAAGGTGGCATTGTTAAAATGCGAAGATATAGAACATGTATCTAATCTATCTGCCCGTAATATGTGCTGCGTTAGTTTTAGTGACTCAGACTCTGATTCTCTGCAATAGTTCTGATAACTCATTTTGTAGCCACAGTCTACTTCAACTTCCAGGATGCTGTAGTTGGCCAGAGACACATGTAAACTCTGTGTGAGTTATCAGACGCCTAGTTTTTACCAAGATAAATTGATCACTGTGCTAAATGCAGTGGTGGGGGTTGAACCCAGGGCCTCACACATGCTAGGCAAGCGCTCTACCACTGAGCTACATCCTCAGAATATTATCAAAGATCATGTTTGGATCATTAATTACCCAGATTAATCTATCCATTAAAAACTCCAGCACAATGCTTTAAAAGTATGAATGGGACTAAAATATAGTGAAAAGGTCTCAAGACAATTTTTGAATGAAAGTTACTAACTGCAAAAGTAGCAGGGCATGGTGGTGCAATCCCAGTACTTGGGAGGCTCAGACAGGAGGATCACAGGTTCGAGGAGAGCCTCAACAAGTAATGAGACTCTCATCAACCTAGTGAGACCCGGTTTCAAAAAAAAATAGGGCTGGGGTATAGCTTGGAGGTAGAATGCCCCTGGGGTCAATCTCCAGTAACACACACACACATACACACACACTAACTGCAAAAGCAAGCAGAACACTGAGGCACGAGCACTTCCTCTGCCATGTCATTTACAACACAGCACACTTGGGACCTAGCTGTTTCCATTCAAGGAAAGCGATACGGTAGGGAGACCTTTTCCATCATTGCTCTGGGATCCCAAAGGCGTATCTCCTTTGGGTAAAGGGGAACCACATTTGAAATCTTGCCTCTCCCCTCAAAGTTATTGGACTACAGAAAAACTACTTCAGCCATGAGCAAAGCAGAAGAAAAGAAAAAAATAATTCTGAGGGTTGTGGCCACAAACCACAGATTAACTGCAAAGAAAAAATATCTAGGGTTGGCTAGAAACCCTGCTGCTCATGGTTGAAGTGCTCACAACAGTAATGCTCTCAGACATCCAGAAGCAGCAAAGGCCAGTCTCTCCACGGAGGCCCCATAACAAAAAATGTCAAGGGCAATTACTAACAAGCAACAGGCATAAAAACCAAGGGAAACAGATTGACCAAATTATGTTATGTGCAGGTATAAATATGTAACAATGAATCCCACTATTAAGTGTAATTGTAATGCCCCAAATTTTTAAAAAACAGAATAAAGAAACTCAGATTTGCTCAATAACAGATACTAGAATTATCACACACACACTCTGAAATGTTTATCATTTTTAAGTAAAACCATAAACACCTGAAAATATCAACAAGACCCCAGAGAAAATAAAAATATAAAATAGTAGTCTTGAAAAATAAAAACTCAACAGGCTTGAGTTTTTGAACTCAAACAGATTGAACATAAAAGATTTTTTTGGTAAAATATTAGATCAGAAGAAATGCAGCACAATGAAAGAAAAATGATAGAAAATAAAGTGTGTAAGAGACAAAGGAATGCAATATAAAAGTCCAATATACCTGTGATCAGAATTGCCAGAGGCGGGGAGAGGAAGCATTGTGCAAAGGCAGTATCTGTTTTGTTTTTAAATCAATCTTGGTGGGATGTAATCATGGAAAATGAAGCAGGGTTTAGAGTTTGGTGTTGTCTGATAAAAGCATACACTAGTGTAACCAAAGTCACAATTGAGATACAGGATATGCCCATCACCCTAAAAAGTTCCATATGCCCATTTGCAGTCACCGCCCCACCTCCCGGGCCGAGCCCAAGGCATCCACCCAACTGTTTTGTCAAGATGGATTAAATTGCCTTCTCCAGAATCTCAGACACATGGCCCATACAGTATCTACTTTTATATCTGGCTTTTTTTCTGTCCCATTTTGAGATTCATCCATGATATTGCACATATAAAATCAACCGTTCCTTCTTATTGCTAAGTGAATTTTATCCATGCATCTATAATTGGAAATTTGGGTTTCTTGTTTTTTGTTGTTGTTGTTTTCTGGTAGTACTGAAAATTGAACCCAAGGGCATTTTACCTCTGAACTACCCCCCTTCCCCCAAGCCCTTTGCGTTTTTTATTTTGAAACAAGATCTCTCTAAGTTGCCCAGGCTGGCCTGGGACTTGCGATCCTCCTGCCTTAGCCTTTCGAGTTGTTGGATTATAGGCATGTACCACTGTGACTGGTTTCTTCCATTTTAAGTTAAGTTTCATTCTAGCAGTCTAACAAAATTCTTCTTATCTTGGTAACAAGTTGAAAGGTCTACTTTCAGTCCTCACCTTAATCAATTAGATTTTTTTTTTTTTTTTTGGTACTGGAGATTGAACTCAGATGCATTCTACCTCTGAGCTACCTCCCCACTCCCCTTATTTTTTAAATTTTGAAACAGGGTCTCACTAGGTTGATGAGAGTATCACTATTTGCTGAGGCTGTCCTATAACCTGTGATCCTCCTGTCTCAGCCTCTCAAATATTGGGATTACAAGCGTGCACTACCACACTGTGATAATTACTAGCTTTTTATAAAACCTGATTGTTAAGAGAACATCAAACAGACTTTGAACCCAGGATTTGTCAGTTTGCTAGGTATGTGACCTGGAATAAGTTCTTTATCCTTCCTGGGCTTTGGTTTCCATATCTGTAAAACATAATAAATGAAGTGCACACCTGTAATCCCTCACTTGGGAGGCTGAGACAGGATTTCAGATTTGAGGCTGGCCTCAGCAATTTAGCGAGACCCTGTTTCCACATAAAATTGGGCTGGGGTGTACATACAAGGTAGAATGCCTCAAGTTCAATCCTCAGTACCAAAACAACAACAAAAACACCAGCAACAACAAAAACATAGTAAATATTATGCACTTGAAGGGAATTATGAAGATTAAGTACATGTAAGTTGCTTAGAACAACGTACACATGAAGTGTTCAGTAATAAATATCATCCATTATTGTTTAAAAGGATTTTCAGAAATACATATGTGTGTATGTGTGTGTGTGTGTGTGTGTGTGTGTGTGTGTGTCTGTGTGTGTATGTTGTGTGTGGTGCTGAGGATGGAACCCAGGGGCATTCTATCTCTGAGCTACACCCCCAGCCCTCTGTGTTTTTTTCCTACTTTTTATTCTCCCTATATTTTATTCTTTTATTTTGAAACAGGGCCTCACTAAGTCGCTGAGGCTGGCCGTGCACCTGCGATCCTCCTGTCTCAGCCTCTCCCATATATTTAAATAAACGCTTTGACCTTGATCTCGCTCTCTCTGGCCTCCCCTTCTCCCTCTCTTGTGGTGCCCCCTCACCCCGAGTCCTCGGGCAGCTTCCCTTCTCTGTCTGCACTCTTCTCCAGCGTGTTCTCCTCCCACGACTTTGCCACGGATCACACATTACAGCTCCTGCTGCAATCTCTCCCCTGAGCACTGAACTCACACACGACTGACTAGTGAACGGCCTGACACAGTGCTCCTGGGCAGCTCACACCTCACATGGCCCAAAGCAAATGCTTTCTGATTAGTTCCCAGTCTTTAAATCTGGTCTAAACTCTAACCGTTTTATTCTTGGACTAGTACAGCATGGGTTTCAGCTCCCTTCTACTCCAGCCCCTT